>BQNB010058267.1:0-37827 GCA_026074375.1 Tanacetum coccineum
TATTAAACGCATAGTAATGGACACATGGCATTCATTCATTGGCGGATCGGTGGTCTTTATTGCTGGTAGCATGGGTCAGTACGAGGAAGGTTCTGGAGCCAATGATTGGCTTCATTATGAAGCAATCATCAAGTGTTGAAAGACCAATATACCCTTCGATCTAGGACTCTTATTGGTTGATCACCTGAAAAGACGAAAATACCCTCCACTTACTTTGGGTTATTTATTGAAGACGCATCATTTCATTTTGGAGTGTTAGATTTTAGTTTAATTTTCACATAGTAGTAGTATGTGTAGATTTAGGAGTAGGAGTAGAATAGTTTAGCTTATTTTGGGATTATTGTAAAAGCTTTTATAGCTTATTGTAATCAACTCTTTTTAGCTTATGAATGAAGATGCTTTTTATTAAGGTTGGTTTTTATTAATGCTTATTATTTTTTTTGCTTATTTTCTTATGCTTATTCTTCTACTCCTTTTCTTTTGTTTATTTCTAAATAAGCTCATGCTTATAGCTAATTTTTGGATCTGATCTCTTAAGCTTATATTCTAATAAGCTACTTCCATAGCTTATTTAGACTAGCTTATTTTATAGTGTTTTCGATTTAAAGCTTTTCGAGTTAGCTCATTCTAGCTTATTTTCGATTGTTTATTTTTTTCTAGCTTAATGTTTTTATCTTATTTTCCCAAAACCTTTTAATTTAGTTTTTTTAGTCTTATTGAAATAGCTGAATCATTTAGATCTACTAGCTTTAGCTTTTCTATTTCAAAATACTTAATATTTTGGAATGAAAACTTTTAGCTTATAGCTTATTTGTTTTAACCTTTTGCTTGTCTTATTGATGATGAAAACTCATTCTGCCTCTTTGGCGTGGAGCTTAAGAGTCTTTTAAGCTTATTTCTTAGATAAAGTTTTAAGTTTTTTAAGTATTTATCTAGCTAATTAGTGAATAAAATTTATACCTTTACTAGCTAATTAGTTATTTAGATATTAATCAAGTTTTAAGCTTTAGATTTTAAATAAGTTTATTAGATCGGGTGGTTTTTAATTCGATTCGGTTCATCATACGGTTCTATCCTCTTTCTCTTTTTAATTTTAGTAGTTTAGATTTATTTAGCTTATGATGATTATGTTTGCTTATTTGTTGATTAATATGCTTAGTGAGTAGATTTTATATATGCTTGTTAAGTGATAAATTGTTTAGTGAATTAAGTGTGATTAATAAAAAAGGGAAAATATTGATTAGTGATTTTTATATTACTTAGATTATTGTTTTGGTTATTCGAGCGGGCAAAAGCCGTAAGAATAATTAGGCATTAATTTAGTAATCGATATCTTAATAAAAGTTGTTTTCAATATAAGCCAACGTTGTGAGAAGATAATTTGTTAGAAAGATATTGATTCATCGATAAGGACTTAATTGTATATTTAATTCACACTTAAAGATCTAATCAATTCACTTAGCAAGAATATCTTTTATTATATATCGTTCTTCGTTTATTTGCTTGCTAATTGTTTCTAGTTTTCTATAGTTTATTTTTATTAAATTTTTAGTTTAAAACCAAAACAAAAAATATTCGACATTCAAGCATCAAACAAAACATTTTCGTGAATTTCAAATTCATCTCTCGTTGGGACACGACATCCGGAAGATAAACTATTACTTGTCCTCAAGTAATTTTTATATCTATACGGGATACTTTCTATACTATTACTTTGATATTTGGGATATATTTTATAGATACTATTTTATCGAATCAGTTTTTGGCGCCGTTGTCGAGGAGAGTTGTACGATTTTCACGTTTTGTTTCGAAGTGAATGCCTTGAAGATCCTTTCTTTTTTGAAGATTTAATTTCATACTTATAAAAAAATCTATTTCTATTTTATTTTATTTTATATAAAAATTTAAAAAATACCAAAAATATTTTCATTTTATTTTTTCTATAAAAAATCCAAAAATATTTTTTCTTATTATATATTCTATTAAAAATACCAAAAATATTTTTTTATTTTTCTATCTTTATAAAAAAATCCAAAATATATATTTTTCATTTCTATTTTATTTTTCCCTTTCCTATATATATATATATATATATATATATATATAATGATGATAATAAAGATTTACAAAGACATACTAAAAATTATTAAACACCAAATTCTTCCATTTTACTATTGGTGCATGAGCACACAATTCGAGCCAAATCAAGTTACATTTTCCTAATCCCGAGAAAAAGTTATATATTTTTTGTAGTTGTAAAGAATCTGAGGTACGATAATCTTTTTCATGATACATATAATAAGGAAGAGGCACGAAGAACGGCTTGAAGACGTCCAAAAATGAGCTGATCATCTTTGAAGGAACGATGGAAGAGCATTACTCCAATACCTATCCATAGGTTCCAGATTGTTCTGCAAATGAATTTGTACTAAAAAATCGAAGTTACTTAATTTCATTAAGTAACAATCCTTTCTTTGGTCTTGAAAATGATGATCCTCATTCACACATCAGGAGATTTTACCAAATAACCCGAATCTTCAAAATTAAAAACCAAGTGCCTCATGATGTACGGGTAGTTGATTTATTCCCAATTTTCCACTTAAAAGAGCGCCGAGACAGGGCTTGAGAATGAACCTCCTTGCTTCCATTTTACATTCCTTGGGATGATTTAGTATCAAAATTCTTGAATCGATTTTATCCTCATTCTAAAACAAAAGAGCTCAGAAAAGAAATCACGAACTTTCAACAAGTTTTCAGTGAGACTTTTACTGAAGCTTGGGAAAGATTCAAAGATTTATTAAGGAAATGTCCTCATCACGGATTCTCACTCTTTCACCAAATTGATTTTTTCTATAACGGGTTGTGTCAATCTGATCAAGATTCTCTTAATACCACATCGGGTGGAAATCTAATGACAAGAAATACTCAAGAAGCTCTTGCCATTATTGAGAATAAAGCTAGAGTTTGAACTTGTAGAAATAAACCTCAAGTTTTGAGTAGTGGTGGTACATCAACTCGAATTGATGCCATTACCACTCTTACTAAACAAGTCGAAGCTCTTGAGTATCATTTTGCTAGCATGCGAGAAACTTATGACCAAAATTAAGAAGCAGCGGTTCAATTAATGCAAAATCAAATGGGTCAACTAGCAGAAGCTTTTCAAGAGAGGCCATTAGGTTGATTCGTAAAGCAACAACCGAAACTACCCACGAAAGACGTAAAGCGGTATACCTATGAAGTGGTTTGACATTGGTGGTTTTTTATTCATAATTCTAATTTTCTCGTTTATATCAAGATGAGGATCTGAACGGTAAGGGACCATATGGAAAGTGGGGTGGAAATTGCTAGCTCCTCAGATGCAAACACTTGTCCACCCCACACACTGAAACTCCCCATTATTTGTCCGCACAAAAACCAAAGGAAAAAACCTCTGACCTATATCCATCCATCAGCATTGTGTTCCATGATCCATCACCGGCTTCATGAAGCAAAAAATTCAAAGAGCTTATTAGATTTCCTACGGGAAGTGGACGATCCATTTAGTTTTATAAGTATTGATATTGTTGATTCTTTGTGCGATAAATTTCCTATTGAAAACAATTTTGAGTGGCAATCCCACTCCCTCTTATGATTCTGTGGTCGAGTCTCCCTCCCCATCTCTTATTCCTTACGGGATAGTAACTCTCTCGTGGAGAAGACCGACACCTTTCTTTCTCATATTGATGATTCTTTTCCTGAATATGAAACATATTGCTTTGATATGGAAGAGAAGAGTAGTGGCATTACCACTACTCATTCTGATTATTCTCTTTTGGATTATGATGCATTCTATTTTGATGACGATCATATTGAAGATAAGAGTAGTGGCAGTACCACTACTCATTATGATATTTCTCTTCCTGAATATGATTCGTTTATCTTTGATCTTTCGATTGATCCATTTCCTCCTGCCGATAGGAGTGTTTCTCATCATGAGGAGTTCGCCGATGAACTCGCTCACATCATATCTCCATCGGAGTATGACCGTTTTTACTTTGATCTTGAGATCGTTCCAGGAGATTTTACTAGAGTGTTCGAAGGAAAATTTTATCTGGGAACAATCAACTATAGATTTTAACAATTTTATGAGCGTAAAGATTTTCCTCTCGCTTATCTGATTGTCGACTACTAATTTTTTCTAAGAATTTTCTAGAGATCGGTCTTTTAGTCTCCCGTCCTTTTGGGAATATTTAAATGACAAAGTTTTTGATTCTTGGAATATTCATTTTCAAAAGAGTCCAATCTCTATAGTTTTCATATCTTTAACTGGACGATTTTCTAATATCTCATTCAGTCAGTTGATTCTAGACTCTTCCTGGACTAATCCTTCTGAGATCTAAAAACTTTTCTATCATTTCCTTTTGAAAATAAAGACAAATGTTTTTCGATCCCGGGGGGGAATCCTACTAAATAAAGGGAATTTTTCTTTTAGAGAAAATCTCCACATTACTTGATTGATAATTTGATGATAGCATAACTGTCATATTTTTGAGTGAAAATTTATTGGAAGATTTGTATCTTGTCGGTGAGTTTTCCACCCCAAATAAGGTCAAAGAAATTCGGGGAGAAGAGTCAAGCTAGGACCTAAAATGAAATAACCCTAGAGTCAAGCTAGAGACTCGAACAAAAACAAGCGCTTCTCGGGAGGCAACCCGTGTTCTCTTCTTCTTTCTATCTTTCTTAGTAATAATAATATATTAGTTTAGTAGTAGTATTAGTAATGAATAAGTGTGGGGGAGTGCTTCTCTCCTTGTTGTGTTTTGTGGGTGCCCGTTTTTGCTTGCATGACTCCCTATGATCTTGAAGACCTTCGTGCTTGTTTTCAATCCTCCAATCACGCGGTCTCTGATCATCTTCATGTTTATATCCTGGGAATCCTTAATCCTGATCATATATATATATCTGATTTTATTTCCCCTTTCACACTTGGAATTTTTTGCATTTGCCTTTTTCGTTCCTAAGTGTGGGGGTAAAACCCGATATTTTTGAACATTGAGGCCAATGTTCCATTCTAAGTGTGGGGGGGATTTCTATCAAAATTGATCATACATGTGCCTGTCTGTGTCTTACGCAACCCCGTTTTAACATAAATATTGCTTTATTTTATGCTTAAAAATAAATAAATAAATAAATATCTCTTAGTTATTGTTAGATATGTGAATAAGTAGGCCCGTAGAACTAAGGATATTTTGACTTGACCGAGTTTTGCACTCTAGCTTTCCCCTTAGCTTTCGAGACTAAGCGTTTGCTAAACTTTAAAATTTTGCAAAGAACGAAAAATGATAGAGTTAAATATAAGTTAGATGCTAAGCGTGGAGTAGTTGGATCTCTTTAGAGCTCATAGAGGTTAATTGTGGCTTTTTGCTCCCAAACGTTATATAATTGATAATAAATAAATAAAGTTACTTTGGTTTTTGTGATTCTTAGTTTAAATCCCTTCGTAGAGATTCCTTCTGGTGAAAGTAAGGTACACATCGAGGTTTTGTCAGTGTTGTGGGGAAATAGGCTACCGATTCCTGACGGCTCGCTACCGTTGTCTAGGTAGTTAAAAGACCACAGGACTTGAAATTTGGCTAAATAGTAATAATAATAAACCGAAGCCGAAATAAGACTTCTAGATCATGGTCAGCTCGCATACCGATGTGACAGTCGTTTAAAGGGTGGAGGTAATAATAATAATATGAACTGTGGGCTGATAAAAGTTTACAGTCTCTGGACGGTTCACTGCCGATGTGGTAGTCTTCAAAAGAAGGCCCATAGTAAGAATAATAAATCTAAGACTGATAAAAGTTTACTGGATCATGTCGGCTCGCATACCGATGTGACAGTTTTCAAAAAGGTCGAGGATCTCCTGGTCGAAATAAGACTCCTGGATCATGGTCGGCTCGCATACCGATGTAACAGTTGTTTAAAGGACCGGGGGTTTAATAATGTTGCAATAATAATAATAATAAAGCCAAATTTCGACTCTGGGGTTATCTAAATAAAGTCTCCGTCTCTGGACTCGTAAGTTTGATTGTTCGGATGAAATAACAAGGATAACATCATAATCCATCGTGAAATTAGAACCTTAATGTGGACCTTATTCTCATCATATCGTCTCTTTAGGAAAGGATTCCAAACTAATTATGGTCTAAACCGGGCACCTTTATAATAATAAGGACATAATTTATTTGTCATCAATAATAATAATAAAATCCTTAGAGGATTTAGGAATAAGAGAGCGGAAAGTAGCTGCATTTACACAATTAGCATTTATGAGTAGTGTTAGCATCAAATCTTATATTTAGCTGTGATTTCGTTTTAAGCATAGTTTGGAGATTGTGAAAAGTCAAGGATGACGAACTCCCGTTCTTAAAGCCTTTTAAATAATTATATTTAATTTTTATTTTAGTTTTTATCTATTAATGAATAAGTGGTTAAAACGGTGGCGCTTTAGAAATAAATGGTTTTTAAACCTTTTAATGAACATTCGTCTTGTTATGATTCGAGGGTCATAAGTTAATGGGGGGTTTTAATTATTTATTTTTAGGCGTGTTTTATAAGCATTGCGTGTGGGACCAGCAATGGCTTAGTGTGGGGGAATTTGATGTGTGCTAAAACACACATCATTTGTACCCCGGAAATTGCTAATAAACAGACTAAAACACTAAAATATGTATAAATATGTTTGTATTGTGTTTTTATGTCTTACTTAACATACTTACCTAACCACCCTAATACAACACAACACAGCCCCCCCCTCTAACACCTACCCCCCTAACCCACCTAACCCGTCACCCCACCCCCCCACACAATCGACCAACCCCACCAAACATCCTTAGCCACCCACCCCCCCGCCCCCCCCCCCACAACCCCACCCCCCACCCCACCCCCCTATACGCTCTACCACCCCCCCAGAGCCCCCCCTTACCTACCCCCCACCCAACATACCATCCACCTAACACCAACCCAATACCCCCTACATACACTACCCCCTTACCTACCCAACCCCTACTACACCACCCCCCCCAACCGGCCCTATTACACCCTTAAATTAAACCCCAAACATACCTTAACCCACCACGCCTTACCCCCCCCTACACCAACCCATCCCTACCCCCCAACCCAATTAAAAAACTACCCCCCCCCCCTTACCCATACGACTACCACCCACACCCCTCCCTAACCCCCCCCATACCTACCCCCCCCCCCCCACCCTACCCACCGATTACCCCCCCACACAATAAACCCAAATACCTACCACCCCAACCCCGCCCCCAACACCGTACCCACCCTAAACCTACCACCGCTTAACACGAAACTACCACTACCAACATAACCACCATAAAAAAGTTACCTAACCCCACACAATTAAACTAAACACCCCCCCCCCCCCCCAACCAAAACCCCAACCAAATATAACACCTACTTATTACCCCCCCCACCCTAAATCTCACCCTACCGCCACCCTACCCCTAAACCCCCCCCTAACCCCCTACTTATACTACCCTAACCCTAACAACCCACCCCACCCACCCCACCCCACTACCCCCCAGTCTTAAACAATACTACCCCACCCCACCACAGGAGCTACAAAAGATTGAAAACAAAGTAAAAAACGTAATTTTCTCACGGTGCCTATTCGACGATGTTTTAAACGTTTTAACAATGTCCAAAACAAAGTCGTTAATATTCCATTCCACGATCACACCATTGAAAAGAGCACGAAATTGCAATCTATCGGTACCTTACTTGACCCATGAACCTTATTTGAACCATATGTCACCTTAAATGAACTTTTACCATAAATGAACTAGACCTATGAAAAAAAATAGGTTAAATAGAATTTAGTTAGGGAGTAAATATGAAACCCTGCCCTAGAGCAGTTGGTTTCATATGGTGGCTTAAAATTCATACCTGGACGTCCCGAGTTCGAATCTATGCAGGAGGGTTATTATCCCCTCCGCCATGTCAGCATCGACGTGGATGCCACGTGGCTGACACGTGGATCCACGTGGCAGTCTGGACCCAATCGTTAACCCGCCTGTTGACTAGCGGTCAACCACCGTGTTGATCGTTGGTTTGACTTGTAGTACCGGCTGTGGTCTGACGGTGGTAGCGCCATCGTTGACCGTACGTTTGCTACCGTTACACGCCCCGTTTGACCGACCGTTGTTACCGATTGTCCGGTGGTGGCTCCGGTACAATGTCGGCCTTGATGACAGACCACGTGGCACCAATCACATGGTGACACGTGGGTACGAGGTACTGTGCAGGTATACGAGGTTCAGTACGAGGTTCGGATAAAGAGGCTTCTAGAAAGGCTGACGTAGCGCATTGTGGTTGTGATCAGAATAATGACAGCTGCCAATGATGAGGTACGAGGTATGGGATCCCGAGCCAATGATTGGTGTAAGGATTAAGCTATGATTGAGGCGGTGGGCAGAAGGAAAAGACTAAATTGCCCTTAGATCTAGCAATATGAGTGGCTGTCCACTTGAAATGATGAAAATGCCCTCGACTCCCCACTTGGGATATAAATAGCAGATGCAGCTTTCATTTGGGGGTGTTAGAATTTTTAGTTTATAAAAAGTAGTGTAGGTTTTATTTATAGCTTATTATTTAGGACTTTTGTAAAAAGCTTTTTCTAATGCTTTATTATATTGTGTAATAAGATTTTGAGTTATCATGAGATTTTTAAGGTTGGTTAATTGCTTATTGTCTTAGCTTATTTCTTTCCTTTTCTTTTCTTTAGCTTATTCAATAAGCTCATTTGAGCTTATTATTTTTCATAGTTATTTTCTATTTCAAATAAGTTATCTACTAGCTTATTTGTTTGAATTTAAGCTTATAAATCTAGATAAGCTTTTGCTTATTTCATCTTTTTTCTCTTTTCTTTTCTTTTCTTTTTCCAAAAGTGCTTATTATTTGATTAAGCTTATGTCAAGATCATAAAGGAAAATGTGAATGCTTAATCCTCGGCTTATTCAATAAGCTTTGTGTTTCCTAGATTTTGTAACTTACTCTGAGCTTTAAAAAATTTAAATAGCTTATTCTTGTTTTTCTAGCTTAAAGTTGTTTACTTTTTGGCCTATTTACTTAGATCTATTTCTTAATCATACCCGATCCGCGTTCACTTGATTGAACAACTTAGTTTCGGGTGGGATAAGATCTATTTTTAGCTTATTGTCTTTAGATTTAATTCCTAGCTTATTATTATTCGTTTTAACCTTTTGTTTGTCTTATTGTTGATGAAAACTTGTTTAACCTCTTTGGCGAGGAGCTTAATGAGTTTGATAAGTTAGTTTTATATCATAAGTTTTTAGCTTATTTTGGTTCTCTAAGCTTGGTAGTGAATAAAGTTTGAAACTTTATGAACTAATTAAGTTTATAAGATCTAAATTTGAGAAAAACTTAAGTATATTACTTAGTTTATCAAATTGGGTGGTTTATTTCGTTACGGTTTCGACAAACGGGTTCTTCTTCTTCTCTCATTTCTATATTAATTAGTTTAATTTAGCTTAAAATGTTTGCTTTGTTGATTAGTGTTAGACTAATTAATATGTGTAGTGAGTAAATTTTTATATATGCTTGTTAAGTGTTAAATTGTTTAGAGAATTAAGTGTGATTAATAAAAAGGGGAAAATATTGGATATAGTGATTTTTATATTGACTTAAATTATTGTTTGGTTATTCGAGTGGAGCAAGAAGCGAAATAATAATTAGGGCATTAACTTATTTTTAATCGATATCTTAATAAAAGTTGTTTTCAATATACGCCAACGTTGTGAGAAGATAATTTGTTAGAAAGATATTGGTTCATCAATAAGGACTTAATTGTATGTTTAATTCACACTTAAGGATCTAATCAATATACTTAGCAAGCATATCTTTTATAATATATCGTTCTTCGTTTAATTGCTTGCTATTTGCTATCTAGTTTTCTATAGTTTATTGTTATTAAATCTTTAGTTTAAAACCAAAAACAAAAATATTCGATATTCAAGCATCAAACAAAATACTTTCGTGGATTTCAAATTCATCTCTCATCGGGATACGACATCCGGGAGATAAAATATTGTTTGTCCTCAAGCAATTTTTATATCAAATGGGATACTCTCTATACTATTACTATTTGATATTATATATATTTATTATATCGAATCAGTGTCAGTATTAGGTTTACACCCTTGGTAGCTCAAATCTACCATTGCTTACTAGCACACCGACTACACTTGGTCTTGACACGTCTTCATAACAATTACCGGTCTACATTACCACGAACTAAATTTCACTCCTTTCTAGACACACTTGTTCCAAAAAATACCGTCGGTACTTTTCTCTTCGGGACGACTTGGTCATAATGACTCGCATGAGAATCTCTCCATGCAGTCAAGAGGAGTAGGGTTACTTGCATAAGAATCCGTAGCAGGGGTAAAATATTTTCTCCCTCTGGAAGCTTGACCCAAACATTTATCCCAACTATTGAGCATTTTGAAGGTGACAATTTTTACCCGACATAGCGCGGTTCTTCCTAAATTATGCATAGTTGATCAAGTTATGCATAATTGAGGACCAAATGACATCATGTCCATCCTCGTCAAAACGTTCCTTTTTCATACGCTATACGCGTAAGTTACAAAAAAAATTAACGTTATGTGAAAATAAAATAGGATTGTTTCAAAAGAAAGAAAAGAAGATATCACCATCTCCCATTCTTATTATTTAAGAGGGAATTTATTTATATATATGTATATTATTTTATTTTATATATATTTTTTTTTGTAAAGAAAATTTATTTGACACAATAAGGTCAGTTAATGAAATTTGAAAACACATTTGTCCATTGTTTACACAAACAGTTTATACAACAAAATCAGTATGATTTGCGCAACGACATTTGTTCAACACACAAATTCGTTATTACAATTCCACAGTTTTAAAATTATCAATCTACATAGCATTGTTTAATACAGTTTGGTCAACGGTCACAGCAAGTTTCAAAAATAACATCCACTCATGGATAATGCAAGTAAGTATCACACGCGTGCAAAAGATTCACCAACCGGAATCATTCCACATTCGTGATTAAGTCAATCTAGTAACAAGGCCACTCAAAACATCAATATCCGCAATCATACAAACTCATAATCAAGGATAATCATAGTCTCATAACCATAATAATAACAATGCCGGGGGTAGTACACGTACAACCAAAAATCCCCCAAAAGTCACAATCTCCGGTTCCAAGACCGATACATCTAATCATGATGATTCTAAATTTCTAATACATAAACTACATATACATGAACTCTCCTAGAGTTCTAAATCAAAAGTAATAACTAAAGAGTGCGTAATCACTACGTCGGGGATAAGGTAAAACTCTGAGGCAATAATAACCTTAATCCAATAAACCTAATTCTTGAAATCCTCCTACTTACTAGTTTGTGGATGATAAAAGTATGAGGTTTTTGTCCACGGAAAGCATTTTGGGTCTAATTTCCAGAAACATAGGGCCCATTGCCTAGAAAGTTTTGGATCTAAGGTGAAATTACCATTTTACCCCTATTTATCAAAGCCGCCATTTTCCAAAATTTTATCGCTCCATTAAACTGAGTGTATCTCCTTAATCTTTGTCAGTCCTAAAAAGTCGATAAACGACCGCTCAAATCTAAGTTTGTTCAATATCTAAAACTTACAGTTTTACATATTTAGGTGTTGCTATATAAGTTTTTTAACTAGTTTTGCCATTTCTGCGATATCTCATCCGTCGGGCGTTGATATGACTCCATCTGAATTCCTACATGTACCTAAGGGGTTTCTCTACCTCCTAGTCTAATTTCTTATGTCTTCGTAGACCCAAATATTTTAAAATGGACCCAACAAGTTGCTATCCCAAAGCAGTCCACAAAGAAATTTTGACAAATTTGTAGTTTACGAGAATGAGCGAAATTTGAAATTTATTGATGCTTTTGATGTGAAACCATTTGGAGGTGATAGCCCTAAGGACCTTCTACAGGTACCATAATTCTATTTTGAAAAGTTATTACAAAAATATGGAGTTATACTCCTTTTCCCAACAGTATACCAGATTTGACTAGTTTTTAAAAATAAACGACGGATATCTACTTCACCGTATGAGTTAAAATCTATTCCAAATCACCACATGTACCTAACATGTACCAACTCTCAATAGGCGTTTCATTTACCCCCTGCCATAAGACCTATAAATAATTTCACAAAACACCCCATAACCTCTGTTACAAACTGCCATAAAATCAATTTCAAAATCCAACAAAACACCATTTTAATTCCTCCAAACGCCAATACAAAGCTATACCCAATGACTTAACACTCTTTCAAACACATCAACTCATGGGTTTCCAGACTCAAACGTTTCAAGACTTACTAAGTAGAGACGATTAAACCCGAAGAGGGATTGAACGCGAACACACCAGCTTTATTTGAAAGCTCCAAAGACGGACGTATTCAAACGACACGTTACGCGAGAATAAGTTAATAGTTGTTTTCCAAAACAATGAGGGTTCATGGGATGACATATAAAAGTCCACAAACTCCTATCAACATAAAAATTTTCCTAAACAATTGTTTACAGAAACAATAGTGGGCCATAGACGATTCAAAAGCAATGGGAAAATATTCGAACTCGGAGTCGAACAATAAATCACGCAATGGGATCGACAAACTAAAATACGACGAATCAACACATCAAAAGATGAAAAAGTAAAGTAGCGAAAAAGTTTCGAAGATTAATCATATAACAACACGATGGTATTTCATCATGAGTTCAAAATGAATTTATCAAATCACAAATGTAATCGAAATAAAGAAGAAATTAAACTCTTCGCAAATAGGCGAATTATCAAGATAAATATAATCGTATCCCATAGAACGGATGCGTATAATATATATATATAATATATATATATATAAATCTATATTAACCAAGTGTATCCCATTGTCACGCACATAATATACAATTGAAAATACCACATAAGCGCATCTAAGCGATCGCGAACAACACTCGGCACGCGTCATATCCGGACCACGTGAAAGACTTGTGAAACTTTTCCCAAAAAAAAATAGTTGTTGTTCAAGTTTTGTAAAACGACTTAGTTCACTACAACTCGTGCTCTGGTACCACTCTGTAACACCCCCAAACTATGATACGCAGCGAAATACAACATTGGGGCGCTACTTCATAATACTTGCACACGAGTCTCAGTAAACGTTCAAAGATACGTTTATAAAACACAATTTATTTTATTAATGAGAGAAACATCAGAGTTACATAGGTCCCAATACCAACGTAGAAATTTATTTCTAAAAGTCATAACACGACTCAGTTTCTAAAACATTAATTTAGTTTATGACACTACTTCACCGAGACACCGTCCTTGATATCCGCGTTCCATCCCATCTGAGCCATCAACAGCAACTAACCTGAGATACATGCTTAAAAACGTCAACAAAACGTTGAGTGAATTCATAGAGTTTACAAATAACAGTTAGAACGCATATTTGGTTCAACAAAACATATAACATTGCTCGTAAGACAAGTTATAAAAATATTGATTTCCAACTAAATGAGCCCGTGCACCGAAACTTAACACATTCATCCCGTAGGACGAAATAATGTCCGAGAAGTATGTCACTTCTCCTAATACTAACTACAAAATATCCGTTACAAGGTGCTCACAATTGATTCATACCCTGGAAAAGGTTGTCAAACCCAATGGATCTATTTAATACATTAGCGTTCACTAACAACAAGGCAACTAACGGTCACACAGTAAAAGGCATATACTCAATAGTGAATGGAATCATATTTAGTATCAAAACATATTGCATTCTCATTTTCATAAAACAGCAAGTATCCCCCTCGCGGGTTTAAAACATTTAAAACACTTAAAAGCGAGGGTATGAACTCACCTTGATCGAAGCTGAAGATCAAATAACCCGAGACAATCATGAACTACTCGACTGACGATCTCAACGCGACCTATAATTAAATGTCGTTCTATTTATTTACAACGTAAATACAATTCGGATAGTGCGCGCATCGCAACTATCAAAACTACATAGATATACATACACATGTGATGAGAAATCCACTTGCGCGTCCTAGATCCTAAACTTCACGTAATTGAGTTACCATCATTCTTTTATTTATGTTACACGTTACTTAATTGAAAACTTTATATTTTATGAAACTTTCTATTTTTGGAAAGTGCTATTTTCAGAAAGTTACCATTTTTAGTGAGTCTCGCCTCCTAATTATACTTATAGTAATATTCATTTATTTTATCGCACATTTGACGCTTAGTTTGGTTATCGTTTACTCTTATCGGTATTATATCTGAATATTTTAAAAGTTTCTATTTTTAGTATCTTACTTTCTCGTAACAATCGTTAAGTTTAAAATATTACAATTGTAGTTATAGTAGCGTTTATTATTTTATAACATCTGACCAATCTATATTGACCCGTTGACTTTCTAAAGTCAACGTTGGACTTTAATTGACTTAAAACTATTATATATAATAAATAATATATTTATATATATAAATATATATATATATGATGTGAGGTATCTTTTTCCAAGAACCAAATAAAAGTACAGATCAATAGTCAAGATGAGTTGTGGCACAATTGTAAATTAATAGAAATTTAAAATCTTTTTTGCTGTGGGTTTAGGGGCAATAAGGGAATTTTATATCAAGTATCTTTAAAAACCGTCCATGTAAATAGGATCATATAATGTGTTTATTTATTTGGTCAAATGAAAAAAAAAACTCCCATCTTCCTATCTCACTACCACAGCCACCATAAACACAATCTCTTCACATCATAGATCAAGTTATCCATCAAACTACCCACCAAAACCTTCACATCGCCACTGACCGCTATCACCATCAATTCCAATATCCCTAAAAGCCTATCACTTTCAATTGCGACCACCTACTTCTTCCCGACGATCAATATTTTTTGCGACCTTCTTCGAGATCTGACTATTATTCTTGATTTCGTTGTTCTCTAATGTGTTTTTTTAAGATTGGCATACCTCCAAATCATAGGTAAGATTTTTTGTTGACTAGATCTGATGTCAATTAAACTAGTCATATTTACCGATGAGTTTATTTTCCAACAACCTTCGATCGTGCTTATGGAATCATTGAAGAAACAACTTTTTTTATGGAGAAAATAATGTGTATGATATTAAAATGAATGTCATGTGTTACAGTTTTATACCAACTATGTGTTATTGGTTCTTTTCGTAAATTAATACAGCGGTGATGTATAGTTTTTATATTTATAGGAAATTTGTGTGGTGACATGTAATTGTTGTTGGATACCTTTGTGTTTCTATTTATCATATTGTAAATTGCAAGTGTGTGTGCTATTCATGTGTTCTCAGCTTTTGTTTTCTAACTTAACACAAACGATGATACAACAAAGTGTTTTAAACCAAAGCCAATCTTGGTAGCTATAACAACATATTTTATAAACTTCGTTTTCAATTGAAAGTTGTGATGCATTACGTGTTATAATTGTTTTTCATGTATACAAGAGTGAGGCTGCATATGTGACTTTCAAGGAGAGGTGTTCATGTGTGATTTTTGGTGTAAAGCACCATATACTGGATATAATGGTGCCTATGCACATGTATAACCAATGTCAGGTTCTTGGAATTTAGGTTTATAAATTGATCTTAATATTGTGGAAAGTTTAAAGAGAACAAGAGTATAAACTTTATTTATATCAGTTTTCATTTTAATGGTCCAATTACGTAGTGATCTATAAACCGTGGCTCGAGGATTACTTTACAAAGATTGTTTTTGTAAGCATTTTTGGATGTTAACTATAATATTGAAGAACCTCCAAATGCATCATGAGTGCATATACATGTGCACTCGAAAGTATGAACACACATTATTTTAAAATATTAGCTAGCTTTCCATCTTTTACTTCTATCAGGTGTATAAATTTTTATGAAAGAAAACCACATGTGTTCATAAAAGCAACACGTTTAGATATATTTGATAATATGTTTTATATATAAATGAAGTTGCCTATTTGCTGATAGATATTAGATTTTAAATCTCCATGTATTTCATTTTGTTGGTTGTCTATATAAGATTGTTTTCCTAATGTTTGAATATATACTGTGTAGATTTTTTGAATATGATGATGGAACCCAAGAAGATGAAATCATGTGATTGGTTTCAAGACTACATGTAACTATTGAACAAAGACGGATAAAATAAACTGCATGTTTCAGGAGACAGATATGTAACTTGGTGAAACAAAGACGATGACAGCCCATGCGTAAATTGTTTCTAAGATGAGCTTCGTGTACCAAGTAAACACAAAGATGATTAAATAAATGTGTAAAACATGTGCTAAAACTAGTGTTAACTAGTGGACTAAGACAATCAATACATATGAATATAAAATTACGCACACTAGTGAGCAAAGACGGACAAAAATCCAATTTGTTTTAACTTTAAGTTGAAGCCAATTTTGTTATTGAATTACAATGAAGCAATTTTTGTTTGGAGATTATTGTACATTCTTTTGCTCATTGCATGCTCATAACATTAATCTTTAATTAATTTACACGATACATGTACATTACAATTCCTTAAACTCAAACAAAAACTATTAAGATTAAGATAAATTTTATATTAGGTATGCACATATGCAAGACTTGAGTAAATCCATTCTAGAAAGAATAAAAAGGTGTTTTCTATAGAACTCTTAAAAAGAAAAAAGATACTAAAACTAATAGTTAAAATTAATAAATAAACTCCTTTCCAAAACATCAAGTGGAAAAATTAAAATTGTTCCTAAAATCATATAGTTGCTAAAAAGAAAAAAGAAATGTTAATTAAAAGCAATAATTAAGGAAAGATAATTTTACTTAAATACCCTTTTCATCTAAACAAAAATCATATTAAAAAGAAAAAATATAATTGGTTGATGCTAGTTCTCGCAGTTTTGTACATTTATTTGGTTCTGAAAAGAACCTCAATATATATATATAATATATATATAATAAATAAAATATATATATAATATATATAATATATATATAAGTAGGGATCCAGTGAGAAGAAAAATTAAAATAAGAAGTGGTGAGAAGTGACTAAAACCACATATTTGAGATGCAACGACTTGCATTAGATGCATTTCTATTCATTTAGATGTATCATTTTGAGTTTCAAAGGTAAATTTGATATATAGATGACGCAAATTGATTTTCATCATTGATTTTTTGAACAACATTAGGAGGAACAAAAAACAAGAGAAATCATGAAATGCATCTAATATACGTATATGCATCTAAATAAAAGCTAGAAAACACATTATGATGCATTATAATGCATCTGAGATTATAGAGATGCATCTAATTTAAGTCGGTGCATCTCGGATATGCGGTTATAATTACTTCTTATCCTTCTTATTTTAAGAAAACTTCTCATTTGATCCTATATATATATATGAAAGAATATAATACATAATATAAATATGATATATATAGAGAGGTAGGGATCCAGTGAGAAGTAAATTAAAATAAGAAGTAGTGAGAAGTGACTAAAACCATACATTTGAGATGCAACGACTTTCATTAGATGCATTTATATTCATCTAGATGCACCATAAAGAGTTTCGAAAGTTAACTTGATGTGTAGATGGTGCAAATTGATTTTAATGATTTTGGCATATGTAGAGGACCAAAAAACAAGAGAAATCATGAAATGCATTAAAATACGTATATGCAGTCTATTAAAAACTAAAAACCCATTATGATGCATTATATTGCACCTAAGAATATAGAGATGCATCTATTTAAGTCGAGCATCTCGAATATGCGTTATAGTTACTTCTTATCCTACTATTTAAAAAAACTCTCATTTGATCCTAACTCTATATAATATATATATATAGTATATATATATATATATAATATATATATATATATATATATATATATTATATAATATAAATATATATATATATATATAAGTAAATTAAATCTGACCCTCTCCCAACGACTTGTTATATCACATTTTTCACGCTTGCGGACTCAAAAGAGATTTAATGCAAAACGACATTCCAGACAGCGAACGGGAACGTTTTATTTTAGTCCGAGACTCGAAACCTCGACAAAAATGACCAAAAAGCCCCTGCAAGAATTCTGCAGGAACATGACACTTTTAATAAAAACGCAGAAAAACCAGACTTTGACCTTGCTTTTGACCCCTTTATTACTTGATTTTATATCTCGCACGCCTCCGCCGCTAGAACAAAACTCATTCGAGCACTTTCGTGTTTCGCCGGAAGGCCGAAACGGACTCGAAAGTGCTCATAACGAGCGTTTAAATTTCTGACAGCAACTAAATAAAGTGCAATATCTGATTGAAATAGTATAAAATTTTCAAATCTTGTTTTCGTCGTAACTTCTTCGTTATTAGGAGTTACGGGCCGTTCGAATTACCAAAACGCTCGTAAAAATACCCTCTACCATATTTTCTAGACAAAAATCAGATTTTACAAAATCTCGAACCTCGTTTTCCGCGCCAAAGTTTCTGCCCAGAATGTATACTTTACAAAATGCGCCAAAAACTATTTTTGACCCAAAAACTCATTCACAGCACATCTAAAATGGCCTATAACTCACATTTAACTCGCTCAATCGATTTATAACATCAACTAATTAGACGACGCAAGATCTTATAGATTTCATCACATGCAACGAATATAATCAAATCAAATGAACGAAATAAGCGAAACAAATATAAAAGAATGCTCACAATGCTTTAATAAGCAAAATAAATAATCGGAATCGTCTCCTTTGTCTTAGCCGAGACTCGGACCCAACCCAACAACCAAAACCGAATATTTTTCCAATTAACCAAGCTTTCAAAAGTGATTATCTAGTTATTTTACACAACCCTTTTTAACCGAATCTCCTCAATCCTACCCGAAACCCAACTTCTTCAAAACTTAATGCATGTGGGATTTTATTACATGGAAACGTAGGCCTTAATGAGAGGATTAATATTTTGTGGGTTGATCATAATGCATGTCGGTTTTTGATGGTGGGTGGGTGTGTTGGTTTATGTGGCTGGGTCAGACGAAGAGGGAGGAGAGGGTGGAGAGAAAAATTTGTTATGTGTGTGTTTTTATTAAAGAAATGGAAGTAACATGGTTTATATACTTCTAGTACTTTGTCCATTTGGCAAAACAAGCCCTTCCTTCTTTTCTATCTTTAGATTTTTTACACGCCAACTTTTACTTAAATAGAAACCGACAACCATGGCTCGGGATTATACTTCCGTGACTAAATTTATTTTCGTCACACTTAATTTGACTTTAAAATATTTAATAAAAATATTAACTCACGTCAAAATAAAGTTTTGACTCGGTTTCGGCTAACTCGGGACGAGGACGATAAAATACAAATTATCATCATAAAAAAATAACGAAGTCGCCGTCGAAATTTCTACGATACTCGCGAACGCTTAACGGTTGCGCGGTCAAACGTTGACTCGCGAAACGATCAAAAATAAAAATTTCTAGTTTCCGTTCGTATTAAAATACGAAAATAATTATTTACGACAAATAAAATTTTAAATGTCGACGTTCGTTCACACTAATCTATAAAATAATAATTATGACGTTAGATTCACGATCGTCATACACGTCGTGAAACTCGGGTTGTTACATATAAATACAATTGATGAAAAGGTTATGTTTCTGTCGTACAGGGCGCAGTACAACATGATAAAACAGCCAAACTCTTAGGGTTGTGTCCATATGGATTTCGGCCACAATATTCAAGCAAGCATGGAAACGAGATTAGGATCTTTACAAATTATGACCATGTGCCGAGATTAGGAGGATGAGAGCAAGAGCAAGATGATTTATTAATTTTTATTTTGTCTTTTCAGATGAACATTCATTCTTAATGCACTCGATAAACATATACTTACTACTGGCGGATAATGTATTATTTTATTTCATTATATCAGACTACTATACATTTTTTTAATTCAACTTTCTAATAAATAATTTAAACTGTTTTCGTAATTTATAACTATTACATTATTATTCTTGGATACTCACAAGGCAACCCGCTCATCCGGCGTGCTTTGCAACTAGTTTTTTTTATATCATACATACATACATACATACATATATATATATATATATATATATATATATATATATAATATATAATATATATAATATAATATATATATATATATATAATATATATATAGTATATGTAATTGTATAATGTATGTATTTATACTAGTTGCAAAGCACGCCCGAATAGCGGGCTTGCCTGTTAGTATCCAAAGTATAATAAAGTAATAGGTTAATAACTTACGATAACGTAAAATATTTTATAGAGTGAATAAAAAAATGTAAAGTATCCTGATATAATGAAATAAAATAAACATGATTCCGCCAGTAGTAAGTATGAAGTTTATCGATTGCATTAAGAATGAATGATTCATCTGAAAAGACAAAATAAAAGAATTAATAAAATCATCTTGCTCTTGCTCTCATCCTCCTAATCTCGGCACATGGTCATAATTTGTAAATAGCCAAATCTCGTTTCCATGCTTGCTTGAATATTATGGCTAAAATCCATATGGACACAACCCTAAGAGTTTGGCTGTTTTATCATGTTGTACTGCGCCCTGTACGACAGAAACATAACCTTTTCATCAATTGTATTTATATGTAACAACCCGAGTTTCACAACGTGTATGACGATCGTGAATCTGACGTCATAATTATTATTTTATAAATTTGTGTGAGCGAACGTCGACATTTAAATTTTATTTGTCGTAAATAATTATTTTCGTATTTTATTACGAACGGAAATTTAAAATATTTATTTTTGACGTTTCGCTAGTTAACGTTTGACAATGCAACCGTTAAGCGTTTCGAGTATCGTAGAAATTCCGACGCGCTTCGCTATTATTTTTATGATGATAATTTGTATTTTATCGTCCTCGTCCCGAGTTAGCCGAAACCGAGTCAAAACTTTATTTTGACGTGAGTTAATATTTTTATTAAATATTTTAAAGTCAAATTAAGTGTGACGAAAATAAATTTAGTCACGGAAGTATAATCCCGAGCCATGGTTGTCGGTTTCTATTTAAGTAAAAGTTGGCGTGTCAAAAATCTAAAGATAGAAAAGAGGGAAGGGCTTGTTTTGCCAAATGGCCAAAGTACTAGAAGTATATAAACCATGTTACTTCCATTTCTTTAATAAAAACACACACATAACAAATTTTTCTCTCCACCCTCTCCTCCCTCTTCGTCGACCGCCACAAACCACCACACCACCACCATCAAAAACCGACATGCATTATGATCAACCCACAAAATATTAATCCTCTCATTAAGGCCTACGTTTCCATGTAATAAAATCCCACATGCATTAAGTTTTGTGGTTAGAGGTGAAGAAGTTGGGTTTCAGTAAGGATTGAGGAGAATTCGTAAAAAAGGTGTGTAGAATTAACTAGATAATCAATTTGAAAGCTTGTTAATTGGAAAATTGTTCGGTTTTGGCTGTGGTTTCAGTTCGAGTCTCGCTAAGACAAAAGGAGCCGATTCGATTATCTATCTTGCTATTAAAGCATTGATGAGCATTCTTTTATATTTGTTATCGCTTAATTTTGTTTTATTGATTTTGATTATATTTCGTTTGCATGTAATGAAATCTATAAGATCTTAGTGTTGTCTAATTAGTGATGTTATAAATCGCTTGAGCGAGTTTAAATGTGAGTTATAGGCCATTTTAGATGTGCCGTGAATGAGTTTTTGGGTCAAAAATAGTTTTTGGCGCATTTTGTAAAGTATACATTCTGGGCAAAAACACAGAAAACGAGGTTCGAGATTTTGTAAAATCTGATTTTGGTTTAGGAAATATGGTAGAAGGTATTTTTACGAGCGTTTTGGTAACTCGAACGCCCCGTAATTCCTAATAACGAATAAACTAGAGCGAAAATGATATATACATTTTAAGTAGAAAAATTCAGCATTTTGGAAAAATAGTAGTTGCAGACAGAAATTTAAACACTCGTTTTGAGCACTTTCGAGTCCGTTTCGGCCTTCCGGCGAAACACGAAAGTTACTCGGAATGACGTTTTACTTTGCCGCGAGGTTTGCTAGTTTTAAAATCGAGTAATAACGGGTCAAAACCCAAGGTAAAAATATGCGTTTGTATTAAAAGAGTCAAAGTTTATGTAGAAACTTGCAGGGGCATTTTGGTCATTTTCTGTCGAGTTTCGGGTCTCGGCTAAACCAAAAAGTCGTCCAGAATGTCGTTTTGCATAAAATCTCTTTTGAGTCCGAGTCGTGAAAATGTGATATAACAGGTCGTTTGAAGCGGGTCAGATTTAATTATAAATATATATAAAAAGTCAAAGTCTAACGTTGACTTTTGAAAGTCAACGGGTTAATACTAAACTTGTCGGATGTTATAAAAATAATAAACGTTATTATTATTACGAGTATAATATTTTAGACTTAACAATTGTTATGAACGAAATAGATTCTAAATATAGTAACTTTTGGAATATTCAAGTATAAAACCGACATGAGTAAATGATAATTAAATTGAATGTTGAATGTTCGACGAGATAACTAAATAATATTATAAATATAATTAGATTATGGACTTACTAAAAATGGTATCTTTCCAAAAGTAGTAACTTTCTAAAAATAGAAAGTTTCCAAAAATAGAAAGTTTTTAATTAAGTGACGTATAATATAAATAAAAGGATGATCGTAACTCAATTACGTGACATTTTGGTCCTAGGACGCGCAAGTGGATTTCTCCACACATGTGTATGTATATTTATACTATTTTGATAGTTGCGATGCGCTCACTATCCGATCGTATTTTACGATGTAATAATTGAATGACATAAATTATAGGTCGCGGTTGAGCTCATCGTCGAGTAGTTCGTGATTGTTTCGGTTATTTAACCTTCGGCTTCGATCAAGGTGAGTTCATAACCTTGCTTTTGAATGTTTTAAATATTTTTTAACCCGCGAGGAGGATACTTGCTGTTTTATGAAAATGAGAATGCAATATGTTTTGATACTAAATATGATTTCATTCACTATTGAGTATATGTTTTTTGCTGGGTGACTGCTAGTTGCCTAGTTGCAGGTGAACGCTAATGCATTAAATAGATCTATTGGGTTTGACAACCCTGTCCGGGGTTTGAATCAGTTGTGAGCACCTTGTAACGGAGATTTTGTAGTTACTATTAGGAGAAGTGGCATACTTCTCGGGCATTATTTTATCCTACGGGATGAATGTGTTAAGTTTCGGTACACGGGCTCATTTAGTTGGAATTCATTATTTTTATAACTTGTCTTACGAGCAATGTTATATGTTTTGTTGAACCAAATATGCGTTCTAATTGTAATGTGTAAACTCTATGAATTCACTCAATGTTTTGTTGACCTTTTTAAGCATGTATCTTAGGTTTAGGTATTGAAGATGGCTTGGATGGGACGGAACGCGGATATCAAGGACGGTGACTCGGTGAAGTTGTAGCAATAAATGATAGAAATATTTTAGAAATGAAGTCGTGATGTGACTTGTAGAAATAAATGTTCTACGCTAGTTTTTGGGACCTTTGTACTCTGATTCTTTTCAAACGAAATAAATGAAATTTATTTAACAAACATGTTGTTTGTTATGACTTGTGTGATTGTATCGTGATGTAGCACCCCAAATATTGTATTCCGTTGCGTATCGTATTTTGGGGGTGTTACAGATATGGTGCTGTGACTTATGATATAATTTTGTTGTTAAGTATTAATACATTGTTTTACTTTTCATTTAGGCTATTGACGAGGAGGATGGAAGAGATCGATATATGGTATTTGAAGGTGGACTATGTTACGAGACATATCTAACGACGAGTTTCTATCGGATATTAGCGACGGTCGTGGGTTAGAATGAAGACCACACTCAAGTTTCAACTTCAGTATTCTGTATAGCACTTGCTGAAAAAGGTTGGTGACATTTGAATAAGGTTTTCTAGCATAAAGATGTTGCTTATATTTTATACATTTAATATTTTCCAAATGTCTTTACATTTGCGTAGTTCATTGAAAATGTTTTCTTATATTTGAATTCGTTTTTAGCTCGCCAGTGATGTTGTTGGCGTGGGGGTTTTATGCATGCTATAATCAACATATTTTTGGGCACACCTATTTGCGTTGTTACAGTTGCATTTTTTTATTTTCAGTGGGCATTGATCTGTGAGTTAGTGAGTATAATTTATAAAACATTTGTTTGGCTATGATAGTTCTATCTATTGGTTAGTTTTAGTTTTCCCATTGCGAATATATGTTTCTCATATAAACACAACCCTGTTTTAGTACAAAATACATTATCTAAGTTCATACATTAATTGTGTAATTGTGTATAGGGTATCGAACAAATTCCAAGTTATGACAGTAATGTTGGGATGAGGACATTGGAAGAAATTGATGTAAAGCTTTTGAGTTAACTGAAGTAACCAAGGCTATGGACATCAACGTTCTCATGGATTAACAATGTCATACCGTTGTTGAGTAGTGACTCAGTCCGATTATTGAAAAAAAAATCACAACAGGGATGAAATGACAAAGACGCGTTCGAATAATTTTAGGCCACTTTTCGACTAACTCGAAAGTCTGCTAAGCCAGGTAAAGTTTATTTTTACATTTCAATGTCATCTTTTAAATTATGTTAGTAGTTAGATATGCCTTTTTAGTATTCTTGGTCGGATATTAAGCACTATTTGCCTTAACTGCTTTGTAATATGTGGTCAAATATGATGAGGTGTGTTTGTTTAGGTTCTATGATTTGTTTTGGAGTCAGGTATCTGGTTGTGTATGTTGATTCAAGGTATTTTGTATAATATATGGTGGTGAGTTATTTGTAATATAGGTTTTTGTTTTTTGTATAAGATGCGTTTATGATTTTAGTTACCTTTAGTTCTGTTACGTTTTTAATAGATCAATGCACAATACATGGTTCCTTTACACAACAAATGCAGTTATGGTTATAATCGTCGGTTTCAGTTATGATTTTAGTTTTAAAAATGCTACTTTTTTTGGGTTCGAAACAATGTGCTAACATGCTTTCACGTTTTTAGATTTCTAATAGTGTTGTCATCATCGGATCTCTGTACGCAACCCATCACATAGTTTTCAAAAAAAGGCCGGCTATAGTGCGTACGTTTCCTGATGATCGTAATGATCATCATGTTTGTCAATATTGGTTTTCAATCTTTTTGGCACCAATATTTGTGGCTTTCGACAGTTCCTTAAACCAAGTGCTTATTTTATATAAGAGTTAATTGCATAAATGGTCCCTGTGGTCGTCCGGATTTAACGAAAATGGTCCCTCAAACTTTTTTGTAACGAAAATGGTCCTCATGGTTGTGAAACATAACGGGTTTGGTTCCTATAGGGACCAAATCCGTTATGGGTCATGGGGACCAAAACCGTTACCCATAACGGATTTGGTCCCTATAGGGACCAAACCCATTATGTTTCACAACCATGGGGACCATTTTTATTAAATCCCGACGACCACAAGGACCATTTATGCAACTAACTCTTTATATAATCTTTGATTTTGCAATCGACTAACAATCTAACTTCTAGAGATTGTTATTCGATTGAAGTTATTATTTTGTGATGCCATTACGATCAAGTATAGTTACTTTTTTCTTCCCTTGTTTGGTTACACAGGGTCTGGCAACCGTTAGTTCGATGTGGTAATGTTTGGATGAGGAAGACGGGAAAAAACGATGTGAAAGCTGCATATAACATGGCGGGTAGGTTGTTTAATACATAATCGCTGCCCGACTTTCACAGATCGGTACAGGTTGTTTAAGCCTGTTCGAGTGGATGGAAAAGGTTGGAACTCACACATGAAAGGTAAAAAAATTCGGGAGATATGGACATGAGACGATTCTCAGCTTCAGATCATTTGCCCCTGTCTCATATTAGAGCTAACTACATTGTTTTATGCTACAAGGTTTATTGTGTAATGCTTCTTTTAGTAAATGACAGATATTTACAAGGTTTTTTAGTTAATGCTTCTTTTGGCAAAGGACTATTTTTCATTTGTTGTTTCTATTTTGTTTAAAGTGTATTTATGAAAGAATATAAGAAATGAATGGTTGTTATTTGGAACCCTTTTTATGATTTCGATAGGTTTCTTTAACTTTCGTAACAAGTCTTGCATGTGATCAATTGCAACCAAAAACATCACACACACGCATATATATATATATATATATAGGGTACAAAAGGCTCCCCAACAACGCGCGACTGCCTAATACCTAGTTTTATGCTATATAAGATTGAACACCACCACTCATTAGAATTATTAATTTTTGGTAAATTCCACTTGCAAATTTAGTCTCCAGATAACGGCGTTTTTAGGCATTCTCCCCAAGGGCCGCTTTTGGTGATCGTTTGGTCTTTTGAGCCTCTTTATACGTAACTATCATTATTTTGACTTGTTATCTCTCCTATTTGACTTTCAAACCACGTTTTTTTTTGTAATTTCACTTTTATAACTATTTCACCACTTGACATCACTCATTTTACTTAGGCACATTTCCCTACTGGTCCTTCATGTTTTAGTTGTATATTACACACTTAACCCACTTAACTTTTTTCATATTCACCGTAATGGTTTGCATGTAAAAACATACACATAAGAAAATGGTATGTTGTACTTGTGGTTTAAAACCAGTGATCAGAACATCATGGACAAATCGGAATACCAGTCGTCGTTTCTATGGTTGTCAAACTTTCGTAAGTATGATTGGTTTGAAAAATATATAACAAGTTATTTTGTTCGTTTATTTAAACTTTTTTCTTCAGAATCCAAGTTGTATCATCTTCCTTGGGTGGTTTGATCTACCCATGTGTCAAAGGTCTGTTCAGATTATCCCTGGTTTATTGAGGTTACGTAATGACCTTGAAGAAATCTTTGATACGGTTAAAGAAAAGAGACTCAACTTAAGGAAATATCTAATCATCAGCTGGCTTGTGTTTGGGTTTATGTTTATTGTACAATGTGACAGCTTTAGGGTAGTTGGTTTTTGGTGATAATGGTGAAATACATATTAACTTTTGGGTAGATGTTTGTAAGGGTTTCTTTTTTGTTGGTAATGGTTGTGATATTATGGATGTATGTGGTTTTTGTTAGTAGATGGAATGAAAATTTATGGTTGTATATGAATGTGTGTTGTTGGTCATATTGTTGTCTTGTTGAATGGGTTAATTTTTTTGACTAATAAAGTTAACATTTTGTTTATAGTAGTCTGACTTATAAAGTCTACAAGAGTATATGTTTAACTTAAAGGAGTGAATTAGGCCAACTGGTTTGATTTAGGAAAGTCAAGAATAATGTGATCCATATGTATAAGATACAGGAGTGAATTGGGTTAACTGGTTTGATATGTTTTGACCTAAAAGTTATATTTGACTTATTTTAGTCAAACAAGCTATCTAAACCTCCATTGTTAATGACAACTATTTGCCAAAATAAGTAAAATAGGTCACCAACAACTTAAATAAGTCCTAAACCTGTGAAATCAATCATGGACAAACTATAAGTAGCCTAAACATTACCATTTGTCACCTAAGTGGACTTAGAAAATTGCTACAGAAGTGGACTTTTATGTAGCCAACGAAAGGACTTAGATAGTTGCCACATATGTGGACTTTGACGTTTGCCACTTATGTAGAATTGAATTACAGACAATATACTCAAACATTTAAGTGTTTTAAATTACAGAATAACCCATTCACTTGCACCAGCTGGTGCACTTGAGTTTAGCCATTTCTCTTTCATCTGCATTTCTTCTTTCAGTCACTTGCACTTAAGAATAGGTTGAAGGTTGAGTGACAGATCTTTTTGTGGACTAATTCTTTCTGTTTGTACTCTTCTCTTTGTCCATCTACTAGGGGATGAGAGTAATCTTGAGCTTCGACTTATAACACCAACACCTGCACGACCAGGTATCCCACTTGCACTGGACTCACCTATAACAACACCAACATCTGCCTAATACCAAAACTGGAAAAACATGCATTTGGCAGTTGACTAACACTTAAACCACTCGAACCATCTTAACCAACATCAGGTTTTGCTTATTTTGCTTGACCAGATGCACTACACTGGCTTTCGCATTGTTGCTACCTACATCACAAAAGAGCTTGTAAATTGTTCCATGATTTTTAAAGCAAACAAACAGTTAAAACTTGAAACTCAAATAACTACATGTTGTTGACTTTTGACCTTGTCTTTTTCATGTTTCCTTATTGTGTCCAATGTTTTAATAGGATTGACAAGTAATGCTTCTTCATCTCTTTCCCAGTTTACCAATTTTCACAAATGGTTCATCCTTAAGTTCAGACCTCTTTCTTTTCTTAGTCTGCCTATCTGAACATGCTGATTTGGTGGCAAAAGTGTTGTTGGACATGTGGACTTCTCTCAAAAATTGGTTCCATTAAATGGTTCCACTTTGTTGAGTATGTTTCCTTCCATGTAGTCAACCAATAACAAAGATTTATCCAAGCGTATGAGGGTGCTACTTGCTGTCCATCTGTTTCGGACACTTTCGGACCCGTTTCGGCCTTTAGCCGAAATACGAAAGTTGTCCGAAACCATGGATTCTACTATGCGCAAAAGGAGTTCAACTCAAAAGTGCATAAGAGTGGTTTTTTAATCAAAATGCATGTCTGCGTTTTTTATAAAAAATTCAACATTTGTTTTTGAAAAGTGAGCTGATACAGTTTTCAATCGAGGTTTCGGACCATTTCTAGTCCGAACCGACCTTTCATTAAAACATAAAAGTTGCTCATTTTGATGTTTTACATAAAAATTCGCGAGTTTAGGTCTGAAAATGCTTGATGACAGGGTAAAAGTGGGCTCAAACTTGGTGAAAATTCTTTTTGAAAAGTCGTAAAAAGTTGCTGAGTTTTATTGTAAAATGAGTATAGGAGCATTTTAGAGTCCGTTTAAGATTGTAAAACTTTAATGAATAGTATTTTACATCTAATAAAATGTTATGGTGTATTTGGCGATGTCTAAAAATAGTAAGTTTGAGTTCGGATATATATACATATATATATATATATATAGAGTTAGGATCAAATGAGAAGTTTTCTTAAAATAAGAATGATAAGAAGTAACTATAATCGCAGTTTGTATGATTCGGATATTGATGTTTTTGAGTGGCCTTGTTAGCTAATATTGACTTAATCACGAATGTGGAATGATTCCGGTTGGTTGAAATCTTTTGCACACGATAATACATACTTGCATTATACCATGAGAGGATGTGTTATTATTGAAACTTGCTGTGGCCCGTTGACCAAACTTAAAAATTAAACCAATCTCTGTAATTGATAATTTTTATACTGTGTGAATTGCAATAACGAATTAGTGTGTTGAACAAATGTCGTTGCGCAAATCATACTGATTTTGTTGTATAAACTGTTTGTGTAAACAATGGACAAATGTGTTTTCAAATTTCATAAACTGACCTTATTGTGTCAAATAAATTTTCTTTACAAAAAAAAATATAAAAACATAAAATAATATACATATATATAAATAAATTCCCTCTTAAATAATAAGAAAAGGGAATGGTGATATTCTCTTTTCTTTCTTTGAACAAATCCTATTTTCTTTTCACATAACTTGATACGATTTTTTTTGTAACTTACGCGATACGTATGAAAAGGAACGTTTGACAGGATGGACATTGATGTGTCATTGGTCCTCAATTATGCATAAACTTGATCAACTATGCATACTTTAGAAGAACCGCCTATGTGACGGGTAAAAATATGTCACCTTCAAAAATGCTCAATAGTAGGATAATGATTGGGACAAGCTTCCAGAGGGAGAAAATATTTTACCCCTGCTACGGATTCTTATGCAAGTAACCCTACTCCTAATGACTGCATGGAGAGAGTCTCATGCGAGTCATTATGACCAAGTCGTCCCGAAGAGAAAAGTACCGACGGTATTTTTTGGAACAAGTGTGTCTAGAAAGGAGTGAAATTTAGTTGCGTGTAATGTAAACCCCGGTAAGGGTTATAGAAGACGTGTCAAGACTCAAGTGTAAGTCGTGTGCTAGTAAGCAATTGGTAGATTTGAGCTACCAAGGTGTGAAACCTAATCTGACACTGATATCGATATAATAAAGTATCATAATATCTAATAGTAATAGAATAGGAAGTATCCCTTAGATAAGAAAAAAAAAAATTTTAGGGCCCATTGAGGACAAACAATATTTTATCTCCCGGATGTCGTATCCCGACGAGAGATGAATTTGAAATCCACGAAAGTATTTTGTTTGATGCTTGAATATCGAATATTTTTGTTTTTGGTTTTAAACTAAAAATTTAATAAAAATAAACTATAGAAAACTAGATAGCAAATAGCAAGCAATTAAACGATAACATATATAAAATAAATATACGCTTGCGAGTGTATTGATTAGATCCTTAAGTGTGAATTAAACATACAATTAAGTCCTTATTGATGAACCAATATCTTTCTAAAAAATTATCTTCTCACAACGTTGGCTTATATTGAAAACAACTTTTATTAAGATATCGATTACTAAGTTAATGCCTAATTATTATTACGGCTTTTGCCCACTCGAATAACCAAAACAATAATTTAAGTAATATAAAAATCACTAATCAATATTTTCCCCTTTTTATTAATCACACTTAATTCTCTAAACAATTTAACACTTAACAAGCATATATAAAAATCTACTCACTACACATATTAATTAAGCTAACACTAATCAACAAAGCAAACATTTTAAGCTAAATTAAACTAATTAATATAGAAAAGAGAGAAGAAGTAGAACCCGTTTGTCGAAACCGTAACGAATTAAACCACCCAATTCGATAAGCTAAGTAATATACTTAAGTTTTTCTCAAATTTAGATCTCATAAACTTAATTAGTTCATAAAGTTTCAAACTTTATTCACTACCAAGCTTAGAGAACCAAAATAAGCTAAAAACTTATGATATAAAACTAACTTATCAAACTCATTAAGCTCCTCGCCAAAGAGGTTGAACAAGTTTTCATCAACAATAAGACAAACAAAAGGTTAAGACAAATAATAATAAGCTAGGAATTAAATCTAAAGACAATAAGCTAAAAATAGATCTTATCCCACCCGAAACTAAGTTGTTCAATCAAGTAAACGCGGATCGGGTATGATTAAGGAATAGATCTAAGTAAATAAGCCAAAAAGTAAACAACTTTAAGCTAGAAAAATAAAAATAAGCTATTTAAAATTTTTAAGCTAAGAGTAAGCTTACCAAAATCTAGGAAACACAAAGCGTATTGAATAAGCCGAGGATTAAGCATTCACATTTTCCTTTATGATCTTGACATAAGCTTAATCAAATAATAAGCACTTTTGAAAAAAGAAAAGAAAAGAAAAGAGAAAAAGAGATGAAATAAGCAAAAGCTTATCAGAATTTATAAACTAAAATTCAAACAAATAGCTAGAAATAGCTTATTTGAATAGAAAATAATCTAAGAAAAATAAAATCTCAAATAGCTTATTAAATAAGCGTAAAGAAAAGAAAGGAAAGAAATAATCCAGGGGGGGGGGGGGGGACAATAAGCAATTAACCAACCTCAAACATCTTCATTAATAAGCTCAAAATCTTTATTACAAAAAGAATAAGCGCTTTAGAAAAAGCTTTTTATAAAAGTCCTAAATAATAAGCTATAAATAAAACCTACACTACTTTTTATAAACTATAAATCCTAACACCCCCAAATGAAAGCTGCATCTGCTATTTATATCCCAAGTGGGGAGTCGAGGGCATTTTCATCATTTCAAGTGGACAGCCAACCATATGCTAGATCTAAAGGGCAATTTAGTCTTTCCTTCTGCCCACCGCCTCAATCATAGCTTAATCCTTACACCAATCATTGGCTCGGGATCCCATACCTCGTACCTCATCATTGGCAGCTGTCATTCTTCTGATCCACCAACCACAATGCGCTACGTCAGCCTTTCTAGAAGCCTCTTTATCCGAACCTCGTACTGAACCTCGTATACCTGCACAGTACCTCGTACCCACGTGTCACCATGTGATTGGTGCCACGTGGTCTGTCATCAAGGCCGACATTGTCACCGGAGCCACCACCGGACCACCGGTCAACGGTGGTCAACGACGGCGGTCAACGGTGCCAAACGACGGTCAACGATGGCGCACCACCGTCAGACCATCGCCGGACCTCCAGTCAACCATCGATCAACGGTGGTTGACCGCCAGTCAACAGGCGGGTTAACGATTGGGTCCAGACTGCCACGTGGATCCACGTGTCAGCACGTGGCATCCACGTCGATGCTGACATGGCGGAGGGGATAATAACCCTCCTGCATAGATTCGAACTCGGGACGTCCAGGTATGAATTTTAAGCCACCATATGAAACCAACTGCTCTAGAGCAGGGTTTCATATTTACTCCCTAATTAAATTCTATTTAACCCCTTTTTTTCATAGGTCTAGTTCATTTATGGTAAAAGTTCATTTAAGGTGACATATGGTTCAAATAAGAAAGGTTCAGGGGTCAAGTAAGGTACCGATAGATTCGTAATTTCGTGCTCTTTCCAATGGTGTGATCGTGGAATATTAACGACTTTGTTTGGACCTCGATAAACGTAAAAACATCATCGAAAGTCACCCGAAAATTACCGTTTTTGCTTTGTTTTCAATCCTTTGTGCCTGTAAGACATAAAAAACCACATACAAACATATTTATAACATCTTTAAGTGTTTTAGTCTGTTGTATTAGCAATTTCCGGGGTACAAATGATGTGTGTTTAACACACATCAAATTCCCCCACACTAAGCCATTGCTGGTCCCACACGCAATGCTTATAAAACACGCCTAAAAATAAATAATTAAAACCCCCCATTAACTTATGACCCCTCAGAATCAAACAAGAACAGAAAATGTTCATTAAAAGGTTTAAAAACCATTTGTTTCTAAAGCGCCACCGTTTTAACCACTTATTCATTAATAGATAAAAACTAAGATAAAAATTAAATATAATTATTTAAAAGGCTTTAAGAACGGAGTTGCTTCAACCTTACTTTTCACAATCTCCCAAACAGCGACTTAAAACGAAATCACAGCTAAATATAAGATTTGATGCTAACACTACTCATAAATGCTAATTGTGTAAATGCAGCATACTTTCGCTCCCTTATTCCTAAATCCTCTAAGGATTTTATTTATTATTATTGGTGACAAATAAATTATGTCCTTATTATTATAAAGGTGCCCGGTTTAGACCATAATTAGTTTGGAATCCTTTCCTAAAGAGACGATATGATGAGAATAAGGTCCACATTAAGGTTCTAATTTCACATGATTTAGGAGTTATCCTTTTTATTTCATCCGAAACAACTCAACTACGAGTCCAGAGACGGAGGCTTTATTTAGATAACCCCAGAGTCGAAATTTGGCTTTATTATTATTATTATTGTATAAAAAAAAACATTATTAAACCCCGGTCCTTATAAACAACTTGTTTACATCGGTTGTGCGAAGCCCGACCATGAATCCAGAGTACCTTATTTACGACCAGGAGATCTCGACCATTTTTGAAAACTGTCAATCGGAATCAGACGACATATCCAGTAAACTTTTATCAAGTCTTTAGAATTATTATTCTTACTATGGGCCTCTTCATTTGAAGACTACCACATCGCAGAGAACCGTCCAGAGACTGTAATCCTTTTACACCCACATTCATATTATTATTATTCCTCCACCCTTTAAACACTGTCACATCGGTATGGCGAGCTGACCCATAGAATTTAGAAGTCGTTATTTTCGGCTTTCGGTTTATTATTATTACATTTAGCCAAAATATCAAGTCGTGAGGTCTTTAACTACCCAGACAACGTAGCGATCGCTTACAGAATCAGGTACCTATTTCCTCACAACACTGTCAAAACCTTAAGTGTACCTTAATTTCACCAGAATGGAATCTCTACGAAGGATTTAAACTAAGAATCACAAAACCAAAGTAACTTTATTATATAACAATTAATAACGTTTATTAAGCTGTGGGAAGCAAAAAGTCACAATTAACCTCCTATGAGCTCTCAAAGAATCCAACTACCACGCTTAGCATCTAACTTATATTTAACTCTATTCATTTTTCGTTTTTCCCCTTTGCAAATATTAAAGTTTTGCAAACACTTAGTATAAAAAGGCTAAGGAAAAAGCTTAGAGTTTAAAACTCGGTCAAGACAAAAGCTACTAGTTCTACGGCCTACTTTATTTAAAATTTAACATTTTCAGCATATTTTTTCATTTCATTTTTTAACGAATAAACAATAAAATTTTTAAATTTTTTTTCAAAACGGGTTGCGTGGAACACAGACAGCACAGGTAAGATCCATTTCATAGAAATCCCCCACACTTATAATCCGAACATTGGCCTAAATTTCAAAAATGTCAGGTATTACCCCCACACTTAGGAACGAAAAAGGCAAATGCAAAAAAATTCCAAATGTGAAAGGGAAACAATATATATATATGTATATATGTATATATATATATCTAATGTATAAATATATGTATATATGTAATAATATATGTCTATGTATATATATAAACAATATAACTAAATGTATATATGTATACTTTTTTATAAGTATATAATGTAAAAATGATATATAATGTATAAATATTTATATGGTATAAAATAAGTATATTAATATATATGTATATATATATCTAATTATTGTATAATTCTATGTTATGTATATCTATATATATATATTGGTATCTAATATATATACTTATATATTATATATATATATAAAATAATATATATATATATAGTAAATATATACAGAATGATCAAGATTGGGATTCCAAAATAAGCAAAGAATTAAGACGCGGGCGATGGAGGATAATAAACAAAACGGTTCTTCATGATCTTAAGGAATCCTGTAAAAAACGGAACCACATACCATAGAAAGAAGCACGCCCCCACACTTGGGCTATAAAATCACACACTTATTTATTAAGGAAAAAAAAGTAAAAAGAAGAAAAGGACCGGGTTTGCCTCCCGAGAAAGCGCTGTTATTTTTGTGCGAGTTTCTAGCTTGACTCTCCCCGAATTTCTTTGTCATTGGGGTAAAAACTGACCGAAGATTCGGTCATCAATGAAATTTCACTTAAAATATGACAGTTATTGATCATGAAATTATCAATCAGTAGATGTGAGATTTCTCATGAAAGAGAAAATTCCATTATTTAGGAGGATCCCGGGATCAAAAACTTTGTCTTAATTTTTGGAAGGAAATGAAAGAAAAGTCTCGATCTCAGAAGGATGAATCAAGAGAAGAGAATCACTGACAAATGAAAAAGTAGGAAAATTGTCCAGTGGAAAAAATCAAAATCTCTTAGATTGGACTCTTTTGATAATGAATATTCTGGGATCAAAAATATGTCATCATTCCAAAGGAAATGAGACTAGAAGGTCATCACGGAAATTCCTTGAAAGAAGAGTGAGTCACAATCGGATAATAAGAGAGAAGAATCATTAAGCCCATTAATTGTTAAAATCTTAGTTGATAAATCAAATATATTTTTCTCCACAACACTAGTAAACTCTCCTGGATCGGCCTCCAAATCAAAGTAAAAATAATCATACTCCGATGGAGATATGATGTTAGCGAGTTCATTGGCAAACTCCTCATGATGAGAAACACTCTTATCGGCAGGAGGAAACGGATTAATCGAAAGATCAAAGATAAACAAATCATATTCAGGAAGAGAAAAATCAGAATGAGTAGTGGTACTGCCACTACTCTTCTCTTCAATATGATCGTCATCAAAATAGAATGCATCATAATTCGGAAGAGAATAATCAGAATGAGTAGTGGTACTTCCACTATTCTTCTCTTCAATATCAAAACTAAAAGTCTCATACTCAAGCGGAGAATTATCAAAATGAGAAAGAAGGGTGTCGGTCTTCTCTAAGAGAGGGTCACTATCCTCGTAGGGATTAGGAGATGGGGAGAGAGACTCGACCATAGAATCAGAAGAAGGAGTGGGATTGCCACTCATAGAATTGTTTTCAATAGGAAATTTATCGCACCAAGAATCAACAATATTAATTCTATAAATGAAATGGTCGGCACGTCCCGTAGGATTCTTCAAAGCTTGAAAATTTTCTTCGTTAAGCCGAGACAGATATGGAATCAATGGCTAATGAGGATTAGGTTCGAGGTTTTCCTTCGGTTTGGTGTGGACAATGGTAGAGTTTCTGGAGGTGGGACAAGTGGTGTGCTCTTAGAGCTAGAAATTTTCACCACTTCCGTTATGGTCTTCGGTTCTTGTTCCTCTTCTTGATAAACGAGAAAATTAGAATGAGGAGTAAAAGATCCATCCAATGTCAAGCCAAGTGGGTCTGTCACGGTGTTGCTCGGTAGCACACCTAATGGACTCTCTTGAAGATCTTCTGCCATTTGACCCATTTGATTTTGCATTAATTGAATCAAGGCTTCTTGATTTCGGTTATAAGCTTCTTGCATGCTAGAAATAATAGCTTCGACTTGTTTAGTAAGAGCGGTGATGGCATCATTTTGATTTGAAATACCACCACTACTCAAAACTTGAGGTTTATTTCTACAAGTTCAAACCTTGGCTTTATTCTCAATAATGTTTAAGGCTTGATGAGTATTTTTAGACATCAGAATTCCACCCGCTGCGGTATTTAGAAAATCTTAATCAGATTGACTCAACCCGTTATAGAAAAAATCTATTTGGTGAAGGAGTGAAAATCCGCGATGAGGACATTTCCTTAATAAATCTTTGAATCTTTCCTAGGCTTCGGTAAAAGTCTCACCAAAACCTTGTTGAAAGTTCGTGATTTCTTTTCTGAGCTCTCTTGTTTTAGAATGAGGGAAAAATTGATTCAAGAACTTTGATACTAAATCATCCCAAGATGTGATGGAATTAGGAGGTTCATTCTCAAGCCATGTCTCGGCTGCTCCTTTAAGTGAAAACGGAATAAGATCAACTTCACCACATCATCAGGCACCTGGTTTAGTCTTAGAGTTTGGGTTATTTGGTAAAATCTCCTAATGTGTGAATGAGGATCATCATTTTCAAGACCAAAGAAAGAATTGTTACTTACGAAATCAAGTAACTCGGTTTTTAGTTCAAATTCATTTGCTAGAACAACTCGAACAACGATAACATTCTCAATACCTACGATAGATATTCGGAGTAGCTCTTCCATCGGTCTCAAATGATCGGCCATTTGGACGTCTTCAGCGTTCTCGTCCTCTCCTTGTATATGATCATGAAAAAGATTATCGGACTCGGATTCTTCTACTTGACGAAATTGCAAACTTTTATCGGGATAAGGGAAATTTATTCCGTTTTGGTTCGAAGAAGATTGCGTGCTTATGCACCAAAAGTAAAACAGAGAAATTTGGTATTTTATAAGTTTTAGAAATTCTTTGTAAACCTTTATAATCCTCAAATTTTTTTAATATATATATATATATATATATATATATATATATATAAAAGAGAATAAAATAAAATAAGAAAAATAAAATAGAAATGGAAAATATTTTTATATTTTTATGAAGAAAATAGAATAATAGAAAATAAAAATATTTTTGGAA
>BQNB010058268.1:0-37827 GCA_026074375.1 Tanacetum coccineum
CATCCTAATCACAAAGGAACTAAAGAAAACTTCTATTAACTAATTATTAACCAAAAAACCGCACAACTCTATTTATTATGAGCCTTAAAGAAATCCAACTATTCTATGTTTAGCATCACAACTTATACTCTACTCTATCATCTCTTGTTCTTCACAATTTAAAATTTCTAATAAAGAAACTTTTGAATACTTAGCCTAACGAATTAAGATCGGCACTTTAACAAGTCACATAGACTAGCAACAATCTCAACTCTAATAAATCGATATTCACATATTTAAAATCAATTATGGGAACTTGCAAAGTCTTGACTTTGTTAAGCTAGACTTGCGTTTTATAGCTCCTTGTATAAAAGATTAGCAAAAATCAATCTATTTATAGTTAAGGAGAAAGCTAAGATATAAAATCGGTCGGGTCAAAATTTACTTTTTATTCTCACCAACGGAAAGCCTACATTCGTGTTAACTATTTTTATTTTTAAACAAGTTTTTATATTTTTCAACAATATTTTTTTAATATATATATATATATGAACAATAAACTAGATATTAAGACTTAAAAATTTAAAATTTTTGGCCAAAACGGGGTTGCGAGGGACACAGCAAGGCACAGGTAAGATCACATTTCGATAGAAATCCCCCCCACACTAAGAGTCGAACATTGGCCTCAATGTTCAAAAATGTCGGGTTTTACCCCCACACTTAGGAATGAAAAAGGCAAATGCAAAAAAGTTCTAAGTGTGAAAGGGAAAACACAATATATATACATGATCAGGATTGAGGATTCCAAAATAAGCAAAAGATCGAAGACCGGATGATTGGAGGATTGAAAACAAGCACCGGTCTTCATGATCTTAAGGAATCCTGCAAAAATGAAACCACATACCATAGAAAGAAGCACGCCCCCACACTTGGTCTATAAAATATCACACTCACTTATTAATCATGAAAATAGAAAGAAGAAAAGACACGGGTTGCCTCCCGAGAAGCGCTTGTTTTTGTGCGAGTCTCTAGCTTGACTCTCCCCGAATTCCTTCGTCCTTGGGGCAGAAATAGAAGAATAGAAAAATCACCATCAGATTTTCATATGCTACCGGCTTAAGAGAAGAAAAATGAAAAGCGGAGATGCAGGGGTCAAAAATAGTATCCTCACTCCCGGAGGAGAGAAGAAAATGAGAATCCACCGAATAAGTGAGATAAGGAAGAAATATTCGGATAGCAAATGTGATGGGAAGATAATGGCGATCCTCAAAGGTTAACTTTACAAATGTCAGAGAGAAACTCTTCTCATAAATCCCAGGGTCGAAAACTTTGTCCTCGGTAATCAAATCATCAATTGGAGCATCGTACAAAATCTTTTTCCAGTCATTTTCTTTTGATTCCAAATCAAATAAATCATCATTCTCTTCGAGAGGTGGTTCATCGGTGAACCCCTCGAGAATGGAAGCAACGCTTATAGACGGATCATGGTGAAGTAAAAGCTCAATGTCGTCTCTAGGAGTGAAAAACTCATCCTCATTAGAATTGGAAAGAGGTGTGACTAGGAAAGTCGACTCATCAAGGTTGAAATCATAAGAAACCTTGCACTCGATGTCCTCTAACTCCTCATCAAAAAGAAGATTTACGTCACTAGAGATATATTCGTCGTCAAATTCGAAAAGAGGGTTCGAGTAAATTTTAACATCTTTTGGAACGTCCTTAACGGATAGTGACTCGTCGTCACTAGAGGTAAAATCATTATTTGAATCGAAAAGAGGGTTAGAGAAAGTCATGGATTTTTCCTCAAAAATGGGAGAGAAATCATCACTCAAAGGTAAAACGCTCTCACTATCACTACTGGATGTATCCTCGGACTCTCTTGGGATTGGAATAAGGTCCTCAACATTGGACTTTATGAATTCGTCCGATTCCTTTTCAGGAATAGTGCTAAGTTCCTCATTCCCCATTATGAGAGAGTCCTCGGGCTCCATAATAGAAGACACAGGTGCGAGAGTAATAGACGGAGAAATTTAAGGCATATCTTTTAAAGGAATAGAATACTCCTCGTCATCATCGTCATCATCGCAGGTAAAATTGAAATGTCTCGAAGTCTCAGGAGTATGAGTACTAACATTAGCCGCTTGCTTTCGTCGAATTACCATTTCATAAAATGATCGCACCATGTTGAAAATTTCATTATATGACTCTTCTAGTTTATCCCATCCAACGTGCACATCACTTATCCTTTGCTGATTAAGATCTTCTTGATGATTGATGGAATACTGCGGGGGTTGGTCAAAACCAGAATAGTTAGAATTATGTTCAAAGTGGTTTTGATTCATTAGTTGACATTGAAAACTTTCATGAGGACCCCCACAGTTTTCACAGCAAAGATATTGTTTAGAAAAACTCGATGAATTTTATGGATAATAATTATCACTAAATTTTTGATTGTAGCACGGTTCCGTTCAGACAAGCTGGACCTCGTCGATGTACAATCAAACCGAAGTTATGATAGTTACCAACAAAAATTAAAAACACAAAGTATGGTCCGTACTGAGGCTGTGGAGGTTGGTTGAAGAAGTTCGTAGGTTTCAATATAAGAAAAAGGAATTGGGACATAGACAAACTCATTTCCGATCCTACACTGCTACAAGCCCGGGACATATTTCCACCAATAAGACTACCGTCCACACCACGAGCAACCAAAATGGTTATACGAAGACATGTCAAAGAATTAAACGGATAAGAGTGATAAAAGAAGATAAGAATTACAAAGAAGTAAGAGGGAAAAGGAGAATATATTTTTTTTGAAATTTTTTACAATAAGATAAAAAAATAAGAAAATATTTTTGGTATTTTTATATTTATAAAAGAAAAGAAAAATAAAATAAAAATAAAAATATTTTATTGATTTTTATATTTTAAACGAAACAAATAAACTATCCGAAGAAAGGATCTTCAGCTCGAACACCAAACAATCCCGTAAAAATCTGCTACACCTCTCCCCGCAAGCGGTCGTTTTCACAACGCGTTTATCAAATAAACCCTCAGATATATAATATATATATTTATAAAATACATATACGTATACGCAAGCTAAGTATCATACAAATTATTCTTAGGAAAGAATAATAAGTAATCAACACGGGTATCGTTTTCCTCGGCGAGAGGTGAATGGAAATCTACGTTCAAGTTGTAAATCGAGCTTGATTGTCATAAAAGTTTTTGGTTTTGGTTTTAAACTATTTTTATACTAAAAATTAAACTAATATTAATTCTAAGATTAAAAACTAAAAGATTAAACTAAAATTGATCTAAAAGATATAAATGACAAATATGCTTGCTAAGTGACGTGAAATGTTCCTTAAGTGCGGGCTTAGGTTTAACGAATTAAAATCCTTAGAAAACAAGTTTCAAGAAATTAAATGACAAGTAAAGTAAAATGCTTTTTAAAATAAATGACAAGTATTTAAATTGCATTAAAAGTAAATGACGGTATGTAAATTGACTATTAATTTTTTAAACCTTTTTAAAACCGCACTTAAACTCCAAATCACTAATCACTTAGCAAACACAAGTTATTTACTCACTACTCATAACGAAATTCAATTTAACAAACATAGCATTTAACGACAAAAATAAATCTACACTAAGCATGACAAAAATCAAATAAGCAAATATATTATGGAACGATAAAATAAAACTATTCTAAGTATTGAAAAGAGATTAGAAAATAGAACCGAATTGGAGAGCCGCAAATAAACGATAACACCCGATTTAATAAGCTAAAGAAAATAGTCAAATTCTATCTAGCTTATTAAATCCTTAAGCTCCACGCCTTATGAGTTGACCGGTACCAAAAGCAACACAAACAATAACAAACTGTTAAAATAAAAACAGTTTCAAAAATCATGTCTCCAAATTCCTTATTCTGCCTACTACACAATCCAAGCCTAATTTCTTAACTATACTCTTATAGGAGCAAATGACCAAAGGCCCAAATCAAATTAAAAGGCTAGATTAAGTAAAGAAGTGATAAGCCTAAACTATTTGGACCAAAACCTATGTTAAAACCTTAAAACCTGTAAACCAAAAAAATACTAGTTTATGAAAATATTTAAACCAATGTTTAAACTTTTGAACATGATTAAAAACGAATTATAATTCTAAATAAGAAGAAATGCTAGCTTATGTAATAAGCTGTTAAAATAAGCTGAAGCTTATTTTTTAAATCTATGAGCTTAGATCCAAACGAATAAGCCAAAGGAGAGCTTATCCTAGTGACGAAATAAGCTAGCAAAAACAGTAAAGAACAACAAGCTACCAACAGCTTATACGAGTAATAAACTAATTCTAAGCTTATTTGAAAACTTATTTAATCTTAGCTTATTAGAAAAAAGGATAGACGAAACTAATAAGCTAAAGGATAGCTTATTACTTTCGGTATTCTTACCTTAAAAAGCCAGAATATAAGACAGAAAAATAAGCTAAAGAAGAAGCTTATTTCGATAAGCTAATAAGAGAAAGAAAGAAAAGAGTAACAAGAATAAGCCAAACTAATAAGCCTTAAGTAACTCCACATAACCTCTTCATTAATAAGCAAAAGATCTTTTACATAAACTAATAAGCTCAAAATAAGCTGAATCTAAAATTACAATAAGCTAAATAATTTTTTTGTGGCTAAAAACTAAAACTAAAACTAAAATCTAATCTAATGAATAAAACTGCTGCTTGCGATCTTCTTAAATAGCCAAACCTCAGGGGCATATTTGTAACTTAATTGAAACCGCGTGAGAAAATGAGCCAATCATTGGGCTCCTATTACTATCCTCGTACACGTCAAGGGTGCCAGCGAATATCAGTCTAAATCCAGCAATAAGAGGGCTCCACGTGGCCTCTTCATGCGTCTTTTATACGCACATACTTTTTTTTTCTTGCATCAGAATGAAACAACTTGAAATACTACTCTGCCACATGTTCGCATGCTATTTGTCAAGAATTTTGAGTGGGGAATCACGTGGGCAATGTGGAATTAATTTCATAGGCACGTGAGCAATTTGCACCATATCTTCTCAATTCACTACATATTTTCAAATGGGATCATTGCACTTGGGCCATGGTTTTCTTGGTGGGCCGAAATATTTGGGCTTGCTGAATATAGTCTTGGCACTTGTATCTGCTGGGCTAATACTTGGACTAATATATGTAAGGGTCGGCCTGGCCCTTTTAAAGGGTAACGGGTCGACCTAATAAACAATGAAGGCACCGTCGAACTCGAAATCTTGTGCTCTTTCCAATGGCATGCTTAGGGACTTTTCATGACTTTGTCTTGATTTTGAATAATAGGCACTCTTGATCGCGATGAATCCGTAATTACCCTTTTTTGCACCGTTTTCAATCCATTTTACCTGCAAGACATAAAAAATGAGCTCGGCCAGACCCATTTAAATGTGGATACGGGCTGCTCAATAATAACCGAGGGCAAACTGTTGAACTCTGTTATCCCGCGCTCTTTATCTACTGGTATGCACGTGAAGGACTTTTACACGTTCATCATCTTACTTTGAGTAATAAATTAACTTTGTTAGCCTCAAAAAATAATGAGGTCGAACAATTGGAATTTCGTTCCAAAAGAACTATATCAGGTCTCATCCATAAAATAATTATACGTTGTAATAGGCTACACTGGTAAACGGGCTCTTAAATGTAATCTAACCTGAATTCCACTGTGTATCGTGGCGAAGAAGCCCAAGTAACCGAGCCCGGCCTTTAGAAATACCAAGGCTAATAAAGCCTCTTTGTATTAACAATAAATACCCCTCTCCAAGATGGAGAAGGGGTTGGTTCCTGTTAAATTTCACATTTGTAATTTTGCAAGTAATCATCCATCTTTTTTCTACCTCTCTACCTTTCTCTCTCTAACTTCCTCTCTAAACTTCTTCCATAATTTTTCTCATTTTTATTTCTAGTTTCGGAAAATGAAGTGAAAGGGATTTTGGTTCCGACAATTTGGTATCATTCCCACGGATGGGTTTAGTTTATTGTTAGTTTTTAGGTGGTTGTATTCGTATTTGAATTTTTTTGTTTAGTTTCGGGTTTCGTATTTTTGTATTTTTTTATTTGTATTGGTTCGACTTAAGAGTTTGTAATTTTATTGAAATCGTGGTTACTCCGTACTGTGGCTAAGAAAAAAAACGAAGACGAAAAGATCGAGTGGTTTTTTTTTTCTGTTTTGATAAACATGATTCCATCTTATGTTTTGATCGAACGAGTTTCATTTTTGTTTGATCGAACGAGTGACAAACTCAAGGATCGAACGAGTGCAGTTTCTTCAAGGATCGAACGAGTGAAATCCTTCAAGGACCGAACGAGCTTATTTCATTCAACGATCGAACGAGTGGTGTGTTTGGTTCGAACAAGCTCATTCGAACAAGCACAATCGAACAAGCTCATTCGAACTAGCTATAACCAATCGAACTAGGACCATCGAACTAACCATCGAACTAACGAGGATCGAACAAGTAAAATACACAAGGATCGAACGAGTGGTTTTTCTATAGGACCGAACGAGTACTCGTTTAAGTATTTTCGGTTTTCGGTTTCGAGTGACGTTAAACGACGGGACTTGAGAGATATACCATCGTGTTCGTGACATCGTTTCGATCAACGTGATATATTTATTTTTTACCGACGATCACCGTATCATTCCGCGAGAACTAAAACATCATCGTTCCATTTTCTTTTCTTTTTGAAACGACGAAGCAAACTAAAAGGAGGAGATAAACGTTATTCCAATTTTTAAAGTGCAAGTTTTTTCGTATAATTCCAATTTGTCACTTTATGGGCCCTTCATCCTTCTAAACAATTTTTCATTTTTTAGCCTTGAGATAATCCATAGTTTTACTATTAACACCCTAGCTTTTAAAACTCTTTCATTTTTTAACTTTAATTTCTATAACATTTTTCATATAGCATTTTATAATATAAAACATTTTCTAAGTTAACCTTCCTTTGTTACAATATTTTTACTTTTAGTTTTTTTTTGTTTTTTTTTCTAATTTTTTTTAATCATTTAGTTTAAAAAATTGTTTAACCGTTAGTCCTTCAAGCTCATCAATCGTTAACAAAAGCTCAACTTCTTCAACGACAACAATGGTTTCAACAACAATTAATTATTGTTTCACGGTTTCTTCTTGATTTTGTAAAATCCCGCGAAAGATACGATTCTTTTCTCGGTTTTAATCAAAGATTTGAAAAATCCCGTGAACGTTAATTGATTCAAATCCACAACAACAATCACTTTACCTGCTTAGATCCTACAATCATTTTTCACTCACATTCACGGTAACATGGAAAACGAAAATACTTTATCTTCGTGTTCGTATTCAGATGAACAAACATGCAACAAATGCTTAAAACAATCAAGAGATCTTGAAAGGTAGTAGCCTAAACGGTCCCTTAGTGCACTTAAATCACTTTTCACACTAATAACTTTGAACCAGCATCACTAAAAGTGAATATGAACATGCAATAAGTCAAATATTTGGTGAAAATGTTGACAACATTCACAAGAACAGTTCCTCAGCACATGGATACACTGGAAAAAACAACTTGACCAAAGAAACATTCTTAGTCCAGACTGCCAGAATGCTTTAGAGTCTCATAGACACAATTTGAGAAAATTTCAAGCCTTCCGTGCAAATAAAGCCTTCAAGTTTAGGATGGTATTTATGCAAGAAAAGGACTAATCCGCGCATAACACTAGCATGGAACCTCACCTCTTCAAAGAAATAATACTCAAAAACTTCTGATATTCAATTGAGATTTATATTGCTCAAACATTCATTTGCATGCACAAACGATTCATAAAAGTTGATGACATAAAGTTACAGATTCAAGAATGCACATTCAAGAAGTTAAAGTCAAATGGATGCTATTTCAAAAGACAAACAAAAAAGAGTTGGCATGGTATCTTTTCGAAAAACACATTCCCACCTCAGCTCTTTTCAGACGGACAACTTAAAAGCACTCCGAATCGAGTCTGGTATTTCAAACGAGCATATTGCAACACTCTTTGGTCAAGATGTTGAAACTTTTATAGGCACAATGTTCCTAAACATGGATCAATTAGAAAAGCAACTTGACAAAGAAGAATTTCAAGAGATTGGATCCACAACTTCTTTTAAAGTTCTCGAGACACAGTTTCAGATGTTCATCAAGTTCCACGGATTTTATTTGGATGAGAATAAGTTGACAGACGCAACAAACAAATTCTACAAACACCGAACTCGATAATTCCAGAATTCCGTGACACACTGATCCAACACATGGAATCTGTTAAGAAGTCGATTGATGAAAGAGCACAGCATAAACGAGAGTATGACAGCTGGGTGAATGAAAGACAGATTCAGACAACAGAGGATAAGGTTGATACGGGAAAAGAGAGGATGCTAGTTTGGTTAACACAGAAAGGCATATGGACAGAATCCAAAGAGCAGGATACAAGCAGCAGATCGAGGAGGAATGATAGCACCATGCTGATGATGCAGATACAGACGCATATAAATAAGACCCAATGGCTGAGGTACAAACAACTGCTAGAAAATCCAATATGTGGCTACGAGGACAATAGTCAATACTGAGCACCTGAATTCAATAATGACGGAAAAGGTATTGACCAAAGGTTGAACAATTGTCATGACACAATCCTTGCCTGCTAAAGTTAACTGATAACCAGACAACTGAACTCTCAAATCAATCTTCTTGAATCTGAAATTTTCGTCTCAAAAAGAACCGTGCCAATATCAAAAAGATTTTTTAAGAATGGAATCACATTGAGATAATCTTGAACTTAAATATCAAATCAAGCTTAAAAGAAGGCAACATGGGTTCAATTTTTGAAAGATAACAAGTAATGAAGCCAAGGATAAACCATGACAAAGATGTAAATGAAACAATAAACATCGAATTGGAACATAAAGTGGCCTAAGTTACTTGAGGAAAATGAGGACTTTAAAAAGGCATTACAAGAAATGTTAGATTCAATCAAGACAACAGAGCCTAATAACACATGAACACACAACTTCATTGTTGCAAATAATGATAAATACAAAGCTCAACTTCAGAAAAAGTGGGTTTGCACTTGCAAGACATAAAAAATGATTAATGAGATTAACATGAAATATGTGTGAATACTAAGTTTGAAAAAATCGTCCATCTTAGGGAAACCGCTTTAACAACACGTAGAAACCAATCATGTTGTTTGACAACCGACTGGCGTTTTAAGTCTGTACGACCAAGTCTATCAAAGCCAACGGTTTTCCTTTCCTAACATCATCCCAAGTTTGATGTTCAATAACGCTTTGTCAAAACAGTTCACTTACACATTATTTTGCCTAAGGAAATAAGAATCTGTTGTTGCAAAACTCATCACAGTGATTGCCCCTGGCTCATCTATGTATAGCTCAAATGACATGGTTCATATCACCTACCTAGAGGAAAGCTAAGAAAAACGACACAAGAAAGCATAGAATTCAGAACCAAGTGTGATGCCTTCTGTTATATCACAAAGCACAACAAATAGTAGCAACCAAAACCTAGGGATCAATAACCAAAGTCAAGGAATTGGCCTCATCCAAGAGTAGTTGTACACGACAAAGACTGTGCCCATAGCAGAACACTCAAGGAATTCTAGAAGATTTTCTACTAAACAACATTTTGTTGCTCACATTCTGAAATGTGTCTTTAAATGCCAATCAATATTTCGTTGTGTAACAAAATTCCTTAATGAAGTCAACTCACAGCTAAGGTTCCATCCCATAAGACAACAACGAATACAAACCCGTAAAGCAAACAAGTTTTGATAAAAAATTCCGAAAGACAGATCCAAAAAGATACAGGTTTCAATCAAAAAGACTTCCCGTTGTCCCATTGAGAAACTAAGACTCCTAGATCCTGGTCCTTAAGTGAGAAACCCGACGGGTAAAATTTTCAAGACAGTTTTCTTAGGGTGGGTTCCAACTGAAAGATATTCACTTCCAGCACAACCAAGGTTTACAGTGAACCCAAAAGGTTCAAAGATGAAGGATATCACAAACCAATATGAATCGAACAAACTCTTCGATGTCCAGTGCAGGTAATCTTACCATAAGTGCATGTACATCTTTCAATCCAAACAAGGAAGGACAAGAGTTTTGGTTCTGAAAAGACTAATATCTTGAGAAACCAGGGCTTCAAGGAATTTCATCTAATGAAATAAGCAAGACGTCTGTTCACAACAGTTTCAGGTAGACCTCGCTCCTCCATGACAAATGACTCTGATCATAACAGTTCAGAACTCGAAATTCAGACCACGGAGCAAGTGATCTGACCAAGTTAAAGCTGTTCCAAAAGTTTTTCACCAGCAAGACAAGACAGCTACATCACGACAAGAGTTGGAATTACTATTCCACCATCACATAACAATGCTAAGGTCAACATGTAAATATTTAAAAAAAAAATACAAAAATATAAAAATTCAAAAAGAAATACAAAATCAAAAAATCAGAAAATCAGAAAAAGTGTTCAAAAATAATCTTCACTGACATGTCCTTGGAATCGAAAACATTTACTACCTAGGAAATGTTGATTAATATCGACAACGGAAACACGGGCGTGTAAATAGGGAGTTCGACTATGAAGTTTTTCAAATGCTTTCAAAACATGTCATTTCAAAGTACCTCTTAATGGCTTAAGTAAAATATCAGTACGTAACCCCGGAACTTCAAATAAAGTGAAAGTTATCTAAGAAATAACTTATCCTAAAACGAGAAATACAACGTTTCTCCCAGGTCTTGAGCTGTTCTTACAAGACCATTCAAAGTTTTAACATGATGTTTTTTCAAAATGTTTGAACACAATTTTTCAAAGAAATTCTCACTACGTAGTTCATCAATCTTTTTCAAAATTGTGTGTTCCACACTCCATCTTGTCAAGGGGGGATGATTTCGAAAAACAACATTAAATAGTTTGGATACATCTCTCAGACCATTCTTTTGTATTCAAACCATTCCCAAGAAAGTCTCTTAATAAAAAAGATAATGATGACAATTCAATAGAATTATCGTTATAAGATGAACTAAGTGTACAACCCTCAATTTTATATCCGAATTTAAACAACTTGTTACCATAGTTTTTTTTGTGTCAATCATATGTAAAAATTGACGGGGAGCACGATGACACAGTTCCAAATAATTCATGCTAAGCTTCAACGTTTATCCCATGGCCTTTCCAAGACAAATATTAATCACACATTAAACACAGAGAATTTCAAAATGTAAGTGATTTAGAATATAAAATAAGGGGAGAAATGTTAATTAAAGATGTGATTCTAAAGACACAAAGTGATATACGAAAAAGTTTTATGGTACATTCTCATGACCCTACAACATCTTATTTCACGACGATTCCTAAAGTCATAGGTGGTAAGGGGTAGGAATTTGGTTCCTATGATCCAACCAGAAACCGGAGGGAGTCTACCCAAGAGACACTCCAAAGTTGGAAAAAGCATTCCTTAGGTAATGATTGGAGATGAATTGAATAAGGGAAGAATGCCGACAAAGTTTGTCATAACCTGGAACAATCACACAACAAGTGGTGTTTAGATAATGACTCTTGGTAAGCATTGAAGGGGTTGAAGAATTAAAAAGAAATTATGGATAAAGGACTAAAGAAAGAAGGCCCGCCACAAACACAATTTAGGCAGAAACGCAGGGCGTCATACATAAGCTTCAGAAATCACAATTTTTGATTGCTGACATTGAAGACAACATCAAAGGACCCAGTGATGCAATGCAACAACCATTCCCAGCCAATGGTTTTTTCTCCTCAAAAGAAACTTGTCTCATTTTTCACGGAGATACACACGACTTCTATTGACTTTCTCACTCCGAGGATAGTTGATATTGAATAGGTGGCAGTCTGCTCCAGCCTCCGATTACTAAAACCAAAACCGAAAGCACTAATCGAGCTAGAGCAAGAGATCATCAAATAAATCTCATTAGGAACACATTACATGACAAACACTTTTATGAACATCATTAAATTCACAATGCTGTTAAACAATAGTCCTACGCATTAACCCTAGTGATACTTACTGCCAGAACAATCAGAGTGACACTCTTAAGAATTCACAATGACCGAATGGAAATCTTCCAGTGTCATCATCAAACAGCACCTGCGTAGGTACGTTGCGAGATCTATAATGAATCAAACTTTTGTCAACTGGACAAAATGTTGGTGCGATTCAATAGAATACAACCATGTTTCCAGGAAATGAATTGAACGACTCAACCAGAAATGATAGTAACTATCTGATTCACTCTTTATACCCGTGTTGTTCTCTGCTTTTGAGACGTTTCCGGTAAAGAGAAACAAGCACAAGCATGGTAAATCTATAATCAAATGTAGTTAGAAGATCCAAACGCTTTGAGCTGGAAACCCAGCAAGAGGAGACTCTATAATCTACCTTATTTTCACGAGGTACAAATCTTATACTGTAAAACTGTCCACCGGAACCGGAAGGTTAATCTAACCAAATCCGGACGAATGCAAAGCCATATTCTGCCACCCCCTTTAAATATTGCTAACAAGTTTTATTTTAGGATACATAAAGATGGAAGATGGTGATGCTCATTCCAGCTAGTCGGAATTCATTACCACATGCTCATGCTCAATCTACAAAGACATTCTATAAGCATCAAGATTCAAGAATCATGAAAGCTCAAGAATTAAAGACAAAGACTTCCGCACAAACTCTGATATACAAGATCTTCCTTCAAAGATATCAAGTCTATCAAGGGAGATTGTTAGCAAGCTTTCAAGATGATGCAAAGTATGAGCATGTTGGTCAAGACACAAGATCGCAAGGTGGCAAAGATGATCAAGACAAGCAAGGAAAAGATTTAAAGATCTCGGACATAAAGACGAAGTCGAAAGACAATGACAAAGGCTCAAGATCAAAGATCACAAAGCATGAAGGAACAAGCCTACAACGAATTCAGAGACCAAGACCACAAGATCTTAACGACAAAAGCAATCTCATTAATCTCATGAAGGAGTGTCACAATGAACTCACTTCGGGGGAGATTGTTAGCCTCAAAATATTGAGTCGAACAATGGAAGTTCGTTCATTATATTAGGTCTCGGTCACTTAATTATTTATACGTTGTAATAGGCTAGAAGGGTAAATGGGCTCGTAAATGTAAGCTAATATTGTATGTGTATCGGGCTAAAGCCCAAGTCAATCCCGAGCCCGGCCCAAGTATAAGCCCACACGACCCATGTAGTTGTATAGGGTATATATACCATTTTCCTCTATGGAAAATGGTGTTGATTCTTGTTAAGTCTCATTTTTTGTAATTTTTCAAGTAATCATCCATTTTTTTCTTCTCTCTAAATTTCTTCCACATTTCTTCTCATCTTATTTTCTTGTTTCTATAATGAAGTGAAAGTAATATTTGGTTCTAACAAGATAGCTTATTTTTAGTTAATTACTTTTTAATTCAGTTAAATTTATGTTTGTTTCAGCTTATTTACAGCTTATTTAAAGTTCTTTGTACTATTTTCATCAATTAATGAAGTATTGAAATTTTTGAGAATTTATACCCGTTTCAAGTTTTTACTGTTAAAGTGCTTAATTTACCTTCTTATGTATCAAAAAGCTCTTAAAACAACTTATTGATAAGCTATGTTCACTTAACAAGTTAATAAGCTAAGAAAAAATTGGACTTACACTAGAAAAATTCACTCAAATTACCACAGCTTATTGAATTGGATGATAAGCCAAATTTGGATGGGCTTATGGACTACACCAGCTTATTTCTAATAAGCTGGAGCTTGTAGATTGAGCTTTCAATAGCTTATTTGCCCTTGTTTAGAGCAAAGGGCCTTGTAAGTTCTCTTTTTCCATTTTAAGTCATTTTTAGCATTAGCTTATTTTCAGCTTATTTTTGCTTATTTTTCTTTTGGGTATGCTTATTTATGCTTATTATAGCTTATTAGTGCTTAAAATATAGGTCTTGTAGTTTTAAATTTGATTATGCAAGTTTTTCCAATTTTTAGCCTAATTTAGCCTTGTTACTGTGATTTTCATTTTCAGCTTATTTCAGTGCTTAATTCTTGTTGATCTTTGCTTATTAATGTCTTTTAATGTTATTTAACTTACTGCCTTCAATATCCATGGCTTAATTCACCTCTAGTTAGCTTAAAAGTCCCTTGACAGAATTTAAAGGGGTGTTTGGGTTAACAATGAAAACGGGTCAAAAAGGGTTTGGTATGGGTTGGGGCCATTAAGTTAAATTTAGCTTAAGTATTAAGCTTGTTTAAGCCTGTTTTTCCAACATTTTTTCAGTCAAAACCTGTTTTTCAAGTGTTTGCAAGTACCTTTTGAAACTGTGGTTTTTAAAAATAAGCTACAAGTGCTTATTTGGATAAGCACTTGGAATCTTGGGTTTTAGTTTAAGTAGAGTGTCAATTGTGTGTTAAAACAAGCTGACCAAAACAACTTTGATCTTTTGACTTGTTGAGTCAAACCTGCCAAAGCTTTTAAGTGTCATTTTTATAAAAGCAAAAAGCCTTTTTCATTCTCTAAAATCAGCAAGTTTAAATTGTTTTTAGAAACTTAAAATTGGTGTACAAGTCCATTTCCTAGTGTACTTAATCTGTTTGAACTTTTCTTTTTCATTTGAGCTTATTTGATAGCTTAAAATAAGCTGTCAAATTAAGCCCTTGTCCTTGGCTTAATTTCTCCTGGTGCTAAGGGGCCAACTTTAAGCCCTCTTTTCTAGCTTGTTAGTAAGACCAAGCCCTAGCTTTTGGCTTATCTTAAGAGCCTATAAGCTCTTTGATAAGCTCTCTAAATTTCAGGCCTTAAAAAGCTTTTCTTGTTGCTTAATTTTGAGCCAAAAATGGACTCAAAGCCATTTCACACCAACAGTATTATCTAAATAGCTTTTTGGCCACTCTTTTCAATGGAATAAGCCAGAAGTCCATAAGGATCCATCTTCAAGCTTATTTTTAAGCTTAAAAAAGCTGTTCTAAGGCTGCAATTTTCAGTTTTTACCCATTTTGCTTATTCACTGTTTTTCAGCTTATTTTCCTTTCTCTTTAGCTTATTTTTGTTTGTTTTAGCTTATTAGACATGTTTGAGCCTATTTGGGCTTATCACTGCTTATTTTAAGCTTATTAGAGCTTAATAGCTCTTTTGGCCAAAAACTTAAGTTTTTGGCCAATAAGCTTAATATTTAACACCTCGTATTTTAGGGTCATTGTATGACTTTATGATATTTCTTAATTTATTTTTAGGGTTTTACGTGGGGGTGGTTTCTCTTAAAACCGTACACGGTTATGTTAAATCGCGTAAACTAAAATGATTCATACAATGTTAAACGGGCATTAAAATAAATGTTTTCATCAAGCATGTGTTTATATGATTATTATGAGGATAATTAATGACTTTGTTCTTCTTATTTTTATCGGCTACGTAAATGCTTTTCGTTTCATAATAATATGCGATTTTGGCATACCCGGAGTTCTAAAACCTAACCTAACGCCTCAAACAAATACCCACGATTATACCCATTACCCAAAATATACAAATTTTACATCACATATATTACATTATGCCGAAAATTAAAGGATAGAACCAAGTGTTCATCACTTTGTATAATATCTAGATATTATATAGATATTTATGCAAGTAACTCTTACAACCTTTATCAACTTGACTTGTTAAATAAATAGGTAGTTAGAAAGTAATTTGGTTTGGTTAGTAAGATTTTTTTACTATAAATACCCATGCATGCACTCTTCCTTTCTTACATACTTAACCAAATCAACAAAAACTCTCTTTCTCTCCTCATTAGAGCTCACGGCTCAAAACCCCTTATAAACATAATCCATACTTTGATTTTCTAAGGTTATACAAGCATATACACAACATACTTAAGGTATTCTCTAAGATTTTTCAATTTTGGAGTTACTTTCTTTTGTCTTTTTTCTTTTTTCAACGTGTTTACAAGCATTGGTTTCAATCTTTTGCAAGTAATAAAGAAGAATAAGGATAGATTAGGGTTTTGGAAAACCTGAAAATTAGGGTTATATGCTTGATAGCTTTGTTTTTGAATACTAAACACGGGTTTTTAGACTTATTTCACATCTCTTTATTACATCATGACTAAGGTTTCTTAAATCCTTCTATACTTTATTTTCTTATAATTGTATGTGTTACATGTCTAATATAGCCATAATCACCACTAATAGACTTTCTATATGTAAAATGAGTTATTATTTTATGTTTTTGATTATATGCACTTATTCTTATGTCATATGGTCATATTTATCATGGTAAGTAAAAATAAAAGTTTGTTATCCTATTGATTAAGTATTAAACAAGTTTAGGTTATAATTAGGGTTTTATAATGTTTATTAACTTCACTTGTTGAAAATAATGAATGTAACAAGGCTGTTTATTTTTTTACGTGTTACAATGAATGTACAGGACTAGGGATTGTTATTGAATCATTATTATAGAAGTACCACATATGTAAAATATGGTTTACAAGATTTTTATATTAAATACTAAGTAATATGGATTATAAAACAAGTTTTTATTAAAGTTACTACCTTAAATTCATATGGCTATTTTAAATTCGAACTTAGACAGTAGGTAATGACTTCATATAAAAATAATACGTCTCGTGACGATTCCAAAATGATAAGAAACTCGAAAAACCGATTTATAACGAAAAAGATACCGTTAATAAATTTAATAAAACGAGGGTTTACGACTATAAATACTTTTTATAATACTATTTTTTTTAAAAAGTTACTATTCAATTTCAGCAACTTTATTTTTAAAACTTCATAACTAAATATGATTTAACTTTTAATTATCGAGATCGTACTCGAAAAAATCGTTAAAAACGGGAAATATAACGAATAAACTAAGGACATTTTTGATTATTTAAAGTTTATAAAGAGAATTTTTATATAAACTATGAACAGTAAAAGTACTATTCATCAGACGGACCCAACTTTATAAAATATAATACCTCTTTTATTAACAATAACGTATCGTAGAATAACTAATAATCGATTAAACGATATTCAAGTGTTACGATTACAAGTTTACGCTATTAATCCCTAAATCGACTAAAACGAGCAAGTTAGTTTATCTGTTCTTTGTGTGATCAGTAATTTTACTATCATCGCTGATTCTTAAAAACTTTAAAAATGTAATTTTTGAATTCGCTCGTTTACTACGAAGACGTGGACGTTGAGAAACGCGAGCAACTGGGCTTTTTTTTTAATACGACCAAATTAGGTCATTTTTTACTAAGAAAATATCATTTTATAAACGTTTTCACTTTATTAATACTATTTTACTAAACGATTATGTTTAGTCGAGTTGTTTATGCTCGATTAGATTTTTGATGGTTATCAAAGTGCTATATTACTAGGAGTTTCTTATTGAGGCCTCTTCGTTGCGTATCGATTGAGTTGTTGGATTTACGATTTAAAGTGTCCTAAAATCCTCGTACGTAATGTCATGACTCTTTATTTATGAGAGCTCCGAAAGATAGTTAACCTGATTGTAAACATTCTTTAAGATTGTATTCAATGTTAATTAAAGTTCTCGGTACTTAATACGGCCTTAAATTAATTTTGTTGCATCTATCGTTTGGTGACGGTTTATCTGTGTTATATTTGAGCTATTATGTACTCAACATAGGGGGAGTTCATAGCCCCACTTTTACATTTTTATGATTTACTATTATTTGGGGTGGAAACATGCATTTGTTTTATAAATTGGACGCATTGTGGTTGAAAGGTATATTGATTATGTGTTTGCCATAGTAGCGATAGACCCCTCTCTGAGCCCTTTATCATGAACTGTCAATTGCATAGATGTAGTTGTAATTGCCTTTTCGTGAGCCGGAATGTATATAAATAGATCTATTGGGATAACTCCGTTTGGGTGATTAGCTATCACTGGGACTCGAAGTTGACCATGTCGGGACTGGGATGTTGCGGGTAGACAACAATCTGTACTCGGGCAAATAACTGCTAAAATAGCAAATATAGGTTGAGCTTCGTGTCATGAGCTATAGATGCAACTGTTATCTGGTTTTTGTGATTGGTTGGCATATGTTGTAAACATTCCGGAAAGTCTTGCGGTCTTGCATAATTTTAATATATATACCTGTGAATTCACAACAATTTTTGTTGACGTTTAAGCCTCTGTTTTCAGGAGGTTCAATAGGCAAGAGGTGCAATGATGCATTGGATTATGTTTTGGGGACACAGTGTACTGTTAAAGACTGTGTGTTATCATGTTTGGGAAATCTATGTTGTCTTTTGTATATGAAACAAAGAACAAGTTAAGTTATATCCCTTTTGTAATATTTTTAAATCAAATGTATCAATTACCTTAAGACTTTTGTGTCAGTTTTCTTTATTTATATCCTTCGTACTGTTGATCTTGAAGTAACATGCCCCGGATCTTACTTCTGTCAACTTAAGCCCTTTTTTTAGCTTATTTAGTTATAGATTTTACTTCATAGGTGCTTATTTAGCTTAAGTTTATATAATTCATTTAACTTATTAGTTCAAGTCCTAGCTTAAGTGTCCAAAAAGTTCAAATGAAAAAGCCATTTTGCCTTAAGTTAGTTTAAGCAAACTGTCGACTTAAAAAGCTCTTTTTAAGCTTATTTATAAGCTTTTACAAAAAGTTGTAGTTTTGAAAATTGTTAAGCTCATTAAGCTTAACAACTTTGGTTCACAAAGTTTTTCATAAAAAAAATAGAGGAGACAAGGGGTGACCCGGATGAGCAAGACTCGAACCCGGGCCTCTACCCTCGATACACCTCCCTTTTATACACCACTCTTACCGCTGCGCCCTTGGGAATTTTTCATTAAAGTCCCAAGTGGCTTTGTATTTAAGGGTGTTTTAACCCTTAAAAGCTATAAGCTGTTTCAGCTTATTTTCGGGCTTATTTATAAGCCAATTTTTAGTTTCTTATTTTTCGTAGGTTAGTTATAGTGTCTAGTATTTTAGGTAAATTTTTCAGAATTTTTAAAAGTAGTTTAGTATTTTTTATAATTTAATTTAGTTAAAAGTTTAAAAAATTCATAAAAAATAAAAAAATTATCAAAAAAATATTTTTCTTTTTTAGAAAATTTTCTTTAATCATATAGTTCGTAGGAAAAATATAAAAACTTTCGTAGGGTCATTTTTGTAACTTTTTGATTTTTAAAGAACGGGGCTCGGGTTTGGTTTTTGTCTTGACTCGTTTTTGGGTTAAACGACCTCCGTTTTCAGTCTAGTCTTTTTCATTCTTCGTTATTAGTCCCCTAGAGTAGTTTAGAAGCAAAGATTTCTCCGTAGGGTTAATTTTGAAGTTTTTAGGTTTTTGCCCATTTGTTCGGGATTCGTGCTCTCGATTTTTAGCTTAATTTCATAATTTTTAGGTTTTTCTTAATCGTTTTTGTTTAATTTAGCTTTCCACACTCTCAAATCATTTCTCTCATTCAAACTCCAATCTTCCGACTGTATCGATTTTCCAGCACAGCCTCGTTGGGGATTAACGACCCGGGAACATTCTATACTGCTCCTGGTTTTATTGATTTGTGTGTTTTTAGATTATACTTATATATTTTATTATATTATATATATTATAGTTTAATTAATTCAACAATCAATTTTTGGCGCCGCTGCTGGGGAGGCTGTGATACCGACTATCGTTGATGTTGATCATTTGTGTTTGAAGCTGTGAATACTATCTAAAAAAAAAACCCAAAAAGTACAAAAATATTTTCATTTTCTTTTTAGTATAATTATCATTTAAAAACTAAAAAGCCAAAAAAAAAATCAAAAATATAAAAACATTGTCTTTAATTACAAATAAAATTCACAAATTGGTAAAATACCAAAATATAATATTCTCAACTGACAAGTCTTACGAAATGAGGGGATATGTAAATCTAACTGGATTCTTGTTCTATTAACCCTCTTGTGAGGACGGCTCGAAAAGTGAGGATAAAGAGAAGAGAGTCCAGTATAATCAGCTACACTAAGGATTTGCTCCTCTACAAGAGCATACTAGTCCTAGGAAAATTTTCTTGAAAAGGAATTACTACCATCCATGGATCAGCCAAAAAGAGTAGTGTTAACCCCATTACCAATTTTTTTTCGATTAAATTGGAGAATAAATCAATAACTCTGATTTTTGAGCGATAATTGACTGCTTAAAGGATTCTCAGACCAGATGATCGCCTTCATTCGCTTAACTGTGAGCCTAATAGCTCCATGGAAACCAACAAAAGCTTTGTGATTGCGATGGTTTAGTCCACAACGACGAGCCATCGAAAAAGAAGCGCCAAAACCATTTGAATAAAAGAGCACGGTTGATTGCAAAAAACTAGGAAACACCAAATTACCCCCTGTTCTTTTTAGAAGCAAGAGCTTTTTACATTAAACCAATGAGGACTTTCTAGCGAAAGCCGTCTTGACCATGCAAAAAAATTAATTCTAATCGATTCCAGTTTTCTTTAGGACTCCCATGGGAACCTTGAAGATCGACAGATGGTATTAAGGGATAGAGGTGAGCAACCGATTTTAAAGGGGAGACCCGGACCCCAATGGAAAGGAGATTTAATCTTCCATTTAGAAAGGCGAGTTGAAACCTTCAAATTACACATCCACGATCCAATTTAAGACATATTGCCATCAAACTTTAACGCGAGGTATTTGAAAGGCAATTGAAGTATGGAACAGACATCAGGTTTTGACAGCAGAATTGAACCACATTCGACGATAACTCCAAGGCCCATCAATTTACCTTTTTTGGAGGTTTATTTTAAGACCCGAAGCTAGAAAAACACTTTCAAAACATTAGTAATATGTGAATATTACTATCCTTCCATTCACAACGAAAACCAATCATCAGCATAGAATAAATGAGAAAGCGTTAGAGAGAACATTGATAGAGTACTCTAAAAGCCCGGCTTAATGATCCTCTTAATAAGAAAGGTGAAGCGTCTCCATGACTAAGATAAAAAGAATCGGAGAATAAAGGGTAGCCTTGTTTAACCCTTGAAAAACTAGAAGTCTTAGTGGGGATTACCCGTTTACAAGAACGAAGACTCCTTAGCATTTATTCGAGACATTCCACTTTTTCCAGTTGCGCCATTTCAAACCAATTCGAAATGTCTTCAAGTTTCATCGAAATAGTCCATTTAACGGAGTCGAAGCCCTTTCGAAATCCTCCTTATAAACATCATACCTTTAAATTTTAGTGGGTTACACTAGGACATAAGCTTCATTAAGGGATTTGAAAAGGGCACGTCAAGAAAAGAATTTGACGGTTTGCGACAAAGGGGATTGCAACATCGCTAATGAGACCGGGATAGCACAAAGAAGAATAAACGACTTGGCCAAGATTTTAGAGATAATTTTGTGGTACTTCCAATTATTTGGTGATGGGACGAAATCTTTCACTAATTTGGGCATCATTGAATCTTCGGAATGAGACAATAAAAAGAGAATTTCATCCTCAGGGAAGAACCATTAGAAAAAACCGCTTTTTGACAGCCTGAAGATGTCTTTACCAATAAGGAACAAGTCCAATACTTGCGGGAAGGAATTTCAACCTGTATACCTTCGGGGGGACCAGGAGATTTGTTAAGCCGCAATCCCAAACAGACGCTTTGACTTCTTCGTTAGAGAAACTTCACTTTAAGATCATCCATTGTTCAGATGTAAGGACAGTCTAGGGAATTCATTAGTCTAAAAAAATATAGGAGGAATGGTGGAGTGGAGACGAAAATTGCTTACTAATGTGATGCAAAAATTGTTTCTTAACAATGCGACTGGTTCAGTAATCCAATTTCCATCAGCAAGGATACTTAATTGCAAGTTGAGCTCTCTTTTTATTAATGATGCGTGAAAAGGAATTTTGAGTTTTCATCGCCTACAATGGACCAACGGATTTTAGATTTTTGTGAGAGCTCGGGATGAATTCTCGGAATTGAATCTCATGAATTCGTTTAATAAGAAAGGCCCTTTTTGTTAAGAGGAATAATCGTTAATTAATCCTCCTAGATCGAAGGAGTTTAATCGAGACAGAGAATTCTTGCTGAATTTGACACTTATTAGATTGGACTTAGTTTAAAATTCTTTAGTCCAGCTCTTGTTATAGTATTTTAAGAAGCTGTAGCTTCCTTTGCAAACGAATCAGGGCATTATCATCAGAAACCATTAGAGAATTCCAAGTGTTTTCCACAAACGCGTCAAATCCATCCAAAGAAAACCAAGAGTGAAAAAACCTGAAGGGGGTAGGACCATAATCCAAGCACGATTCACGTAAGAAAGTAATTGACGATGATCCGAGAGGTTTTTATCTAAGCAAATGACAGAAAGGTGCAGGAAGAAGTCGAACAAGCCTTCTGATAAAAGAAAACGATCAAGTTTACTCATCTTCGATGCATTTTTATGAGACCAATGAAAGCTATAACCATCCAAAGGAGGGTCAATTAAATGCTCGAAGGAAGAAATAAATTGATTTAAACGCAAAGTGCACTTGTTGTGTTGTAAAAACAGAACTGAATCTTTTTCGTTCTCCATTGAACGCACTTCGATTAAAATCACCATAAGAACCGTCTCACCATCCCATCTACTGATAAAAGACTGAAGATAATTTCATAAATCACGTTTCTCGGAAAGCTCTTGGGGGGCATAAATAGAAATGACGAGAAGCCTAGTAGAAGATGGGATCCAAGTGCCCATTATCGCGACAAAATAATCTGATTTGGAAACGTGTTCTTTAACAAACATGTTTGTGTTCCAAATACATCAATACCACCAGGTATCCAACGAGGCCCCAACCACGTTGATCAAAATATATGTTGCCCTGAAACCTCTCTTGATAGTCTAAACGTCGATATCTCCATTTTTGTTTCATGAAGAGACATATAAAATTATATTCTGTGTTTATGACATAACCCATTATCCAACCTCTTTTCGCTTGTTTTAACCAAGGCTTGGAATATTTGAGAGATAAGAAAATTCATCTATGAAAGTTAATCTCTCCTTTGAACCAATTTATTGACTCAAGTCTTTCATACACCAACCATTTTGTTATCCCATGGCAGGCCCACGTTAACTAGCTCTGGTCATTTAAGGTCGATAATAAAACCAGCCTGCCTTTTGTTGTTGAAACGAACATGAATGGGATTTTGGAGAAAGATGTCATGCCTCGATTCTTCTTGCTTTCTCTAGTCCTACTTGAGGAAAGATGAGCACAATTAGAGGATACTTGAACAGGATCTCCTTAGGTTTCTTCCTGGATCTGAGGCACTTGGCGTAAAGCCAGGGGGAGGAAAATTAGGGTCTACACTTTCCATTACTACAAGAATTATGGTTGTTTTCTTATGGAGGCAAACATTAATGCCAAAAGGAGCTTCTGATACTGGCGTCGTTTCTTTATTCGAGTGCTTAGGCTGCCTTCTTTGGGGAGCTTCATCAGAAAGGAGTTGAAGAACATGATCGAAACTCCTGAATAAAGGCTCGTTCGGAAACTTTATCTTACTTCACTGTCTTTCGATTATCATTATTAAAAATGGGAGCATCTTCACCAGAAGAAAGAGAATCATCGTCATCCTCGAAATCAGGAACCCAAGCATCAAACTCCTTAACCCGAATCCAATACGCGATACCATGTATGAGTTTTCATTTTTCCTTTTTTCGTTGATAAACATACATCAATCTTTGTTTTTAGGCAATGATTTTTAACGAAAAGGAGGTGATGCTCATCGTCCTCCCATTCCACTAATTCTCCCAAAATTGAAGCACATTTTTCTAAAAAGTACATTATGAGTTCAAGCCTTAACGGGAAAGACCTTCAACCGAAATCCCATATAATACGTTCTTTTGTTAACAAATTTGTTTATCACTGTTTGAGGATTGGAACCCAAGATCTTACTCCAGTATGGCATAGAAACTTCTGTTTGCTTGCCGGGTCGAATCAAAGTCAAAAAGCAACTCATTACACCATGGTACTTAATTTTAGCATTTAGAAACCTTCTTTTGCAATCAAAACGGAAGCTTAGGGATGGTAGGGACCTCATTATCCTTACCATAAGAGACATATTTAAAATCAAACTCCTTACATTCAGGTGCGTCCTGGGACGATTTGCTCCAGGTAGTAATAAGAAGCCTCATTTAACATTGGAGTCTTTGTGAACCGCGGGCAATATGAGTTTTTGTGAGCCGTGGGTTGGGACTTAGAGGGGTAAATAATGATTAGTTTTTGAGGCCTATCAAAGCGAACATGATTCGCGAATAAGTGGAATCTGCCAATCCAAATGGTACAAAGGTTCTCTACCAAACGATCAAGATTAAAAACCTTAATGAAACGGACAAAAGAGAATCTTTTGCCAGCTTTGGATTTTTTGAAAGGGATAAACACATCGACAACCGTACCATATGCACTGCACACCTTCCATAAATCACGAGCGGAGGTTGAATCAGGAAAATTAGTCACGTAGACCGATTTGGAGATGTTGAGAACATCATCTTCCTTAGAACGCATGTGTTTCTTACTAGTGACATTTTTGACATCATCAGAACTCATGACTGAGAAGGAATTCATGAAGAAAACACCCAAACACACTTTGGATTTGAAGGGAGATATTAAAATACCAGAAGAAAACAAATACAAATTGATAATCAAAACCTAAAAAAAACACATGTCGAATCAGAGCAAAGAGAGATTAAAGCATGCAAAATCAATAATATATGACACCTCCAACGAGAATCACTATGATCATTCTCAGGATAGAGGGAGCATCAAAAGATCGAAAACCGGCCCCATCACAATTTAAAAGCGAACTGGTAAAGTTGACCTTCGACATGACTCACACAATATTAATCAATCTTTATCTAATGAATGATGGTCTTATTAGGCTTCGATTCATAGGAGAGAAATGAAAGAGGTTTATCATTAGATCTAGGGTTCGTTTCCAATTGTTGATAACGATGATCATTAAATGGGGGATTGATGAGAAAGTGATTCTCGTTTTGATACTACTGTTGATTGAAAATATTTTTTTCCAACCGAACCCACTTTGATTCTGAAAAGTCAAACTGGACATTTATTTTGAGACGGAAGAAGTAGTTGAAGACGGTTACAGGATATTCCGGCAACCAAACCGATTACATATAAAAAAATGTTCGCATTAAACATAATCCGTTTATCCGTTTATCGTAGAAAACAACATGTATGGCGTATTGCAGGGCGACATATATAATAAATAGGCCAGGTAGCTCAAATCATATACAACATCAACATCGATATTTTTATCAAGAATAGACAAAAACAATAATTTTGATATCACAAGCATTATTATCCCTCGCTTTCATTGCAGTCCCCATCTTTTGTCAACTGCAGAACGTTGCTATTTGTTTCAACCGACCTTATAGCGTTAATTGTGTTATTTCGACATCTTTGTGGTCACATATAGTTACGGGTGACAATTTTTAGCATGACACGAAATTAACATGAAGTTAGGTTTAGGTTGATGATAAACATGTTTGAGTTAAAAACATGTCTAACTCGTTTAATAAACGAGTTGTATATGGGTTGAGTAAGTATTAAAAATGCGACGTGAACTCGTTTAACTATATATAAGCCTCTAAAAATAAAATTTATAACTTGAACTTTATGTTAGATTTTGATTAAATGTATTTTATTATGTACTTAATATTAGTAATTACGATTATAACTCATATATGACTAAAATTGTCATATACTGGTTATTTGTATGTTATATTAATCATTTTTAGGTCCTTATATCATTTTTACATTTAAATTAGTTAAATCGACAAACCACCAACCTTATTCACCGCTTTACCTATTTACTTAAACAAGTTAAACGAGTCACAAACGGGTTACATGTGTTATGCAGGTATGTGTTGGGATTGAGTTTCATGAGACGATTAAATAAATGGTGGTGTTTTTTTAGAGGTCATAATAACCCGCCAACCCACGAACCTGAACATATCAATTCGAACACGACTCGATTGCCACCCCTACATATAGTTGTAAGATGATGCAAAGCCCGTGAGATGTTATATCTTATTGATCCATAATTTATAATGGTTATTAGACCAACTATGAAATTCTATAAACCTTTAATCCTATATATATTGGTATTAAGCTATTTATTTTCTAATATTCTCTTCACATTTGAGAGACGAAATCATGAAAGCCGGATTGTTATGAGAAAGCTAAACTTAACATCAAAAGCAATAAAAGCGTCAAATAACATGAACCTTCGGATTGGATGAGAAAAACCATATAAACCTTAAAGCAATATAGTTTTGTTGACGAAGACGGTCGACAGCAAGCGAGGGAGACTAAATTTTTATTCGCAGCAGTAGTAAAAGCAAAATAAAAACAAATTAGCAAAAGCAAAAACAGTCAAACTAATAATTAATTTTGATGTTGACATCACACAAAAACAGATATTAATCTTATCATGTAGCAACATCAAAAGTAAAAAAAACAAAAAGCAAATATAGAATTTTCTTTTGATAATGGATTAAAGGATCGCAATAGTGGATTTGAACGACTGATGTGTAAGGGAGGCGGTAAAAATGTATACCACCTAAGTCTAATGATTTTAAAATGCTTCCACAAATAATATGTAAGTGATGTAAAAACATGTGAGGTGTTATATCCTATTGATCCATAATTTATAGTAATGACTACATATAAAATTCTAAAAATCTTAAACCCATAAAACAGGTGCTTTCTTGCCTATTTATCTTTAATATAGTTACAATAAAAAAATATACGCAACATAGAATCGTTTTTATGATTGGAATTTATACAATCCCAAAAATCTTTGCAATATAAACTTCTAACTCAATAACTTTTCATTGTCCTACTATTTAATCCTTTTAATATAAACTTATCTATAGGGTTTGTATTGCTAAATGTTGGTGTGTCAAGTTCATTTCAAAAAAGTTTCAATGGTACGTTATAGTTTCTGACATTATATTGCAATGATGTAGACTATGGTACGATGTAGTAACGATATGAAAACTACATTAGAGAAAGTCGGTTTTTGATTTCTTGTGGACTTTTAATTCTCTTGAATTGTCGTTTTCGATCTGGTGTTGGGACGGTTCATGAGATAGGTGTGTTCAACCATACGTTTCTTGATTTGCTTTTCTAGGGTTTTCATTCTCACGTGTTTCGTCGTTCATTTCATTTGAGAATGATATAAAGAGCCACGGATAGTAGGACTACGAAATTATGTGGACATTTTATATCATACAAAGTTAAGCAAAAACGACACGAGAATGGTTTCAAAAGCTAGGTACGTTTCTTTATTAAAATGTACTTATAGGACTAGGAAGTAGAAACTGCATACATCTGCAAGATTAAATACACTTATATGCTATCTGAGGAAATAACGAATATCTATCCTTATTGCTAATGAAAATATTAAAATACGAAATAACAGGTAGATAATATATTTTTTGCGTTGGGCCTCAAATGCAGTCAAACTCTTATCTCGTACTTAAAAAAATATGTTTGGGTGTATTGCAGTATATATCTCTCTAAAAAACTCACAATTTACATATATCATTTTTCTAACTCACAACTTATAATTGCATATATACCTTTTTAAAAGCTCAAAAAAATTGCATTTTATTTCCAAACTTAAATTATGATTGCGTATATTTTCATTCCTAAACCTTAAATATATTATTTATATACTTTTAATATAATTTACTAGATCTTTGTAATTATAATGAATAACAAGAAATATTTTTTAATTACTTTTCTTTACTTAACAAACTTTTTTTTGAACGACAAATGTTGGTAGCAATATACGTTTTTTCTAGTTTAATACTCAAGTAAACGAGCAATTTTGGTTATCCGCATGAAGAAAATAAAATTGATATTTTGGGTTATATCCCTATGAAAAATACTTTGTTTCATCTTTATTTTATTAGTTTTGTATAAAGATTGTCTCCGCATGTTGGCGTGATTTCTCAACAACTTATTAGTTCGGTGTGTGCGACACTTCTGTTGCTGCTTGATACATTGATGACTGTGTTGCATCAAAAAAACTAGCTCTTGACTTTAATAATTATTTTATTTTGTTTTCTGCTCTTAGTCTGAGCTTTCGCGATTTCGTTCGTTCGGACTGTGCATGGGAGTATTCGGCGATCGATAGGTTAGTTGGCCAAGCCGTCTTGTGGGTTGGGTTCCATTAGGGTTCTCTATGTCTTGTACTCTATAATTTGTGGTGAAATAAGATACCATAAACCCAATAGGGGGATTTTCATTGATATAACAAGCCTGGTATTAGTGTTGTTGAAGGCTCAAGTACGAAGCCAATTTCAGGTTCTCATGATGGCCCACTTATAGTGACTACGGATGTAGTCGCTATATATTCGCTACACGACAAAAGATCAACTATCTCTATCCTGTCTTTGACCAAAACTTTTAGCGACTACTTCCTACTTCCTTCGTTCTATAATTATTGTCCATTGTTGACTTTTAAAGTCTTTATTTTTAAACTTTGACATTAAATTATTTTTGTAGTACATAAATACTTGATAAACATCATACAAATGAAAAATAACATTTAAAATCATCCATTTATATATTTCACATCAAGTTTTTTTTTGTAACGACCCACTCTGGAAAGGAGGCCGAAACGTCATAATCATGGTGTCATATCAAAGCATAATAAAGGCATAAAGTCATAAATGATAACATAGGACAAGGTGGAAAGCCGGAATCAAACATCGGCTCCCAATTATGAAATCAACATGAATAACGTAAAAGAAGTCTAAAGGACGAAACATGTGTCCAAGATAGAATCAAATGTTTATAATATTTAGGAAGAAACTAGGTAGGTCACTTCCTAAGCACACTCTCTCTCATGCCCTGTTCTCCTCCCTCTTAAGTACCGAACGTTAAGAAAGGGAAAAGAAATAGGCCTCTGAGCATAAAGCTAAAGTGAACGGATTATAACAACAATGGTAAATAAAACGTAAAGTTATGATAATATTGATAAAGCAGCTGAAAGAACATACGTGTCCTAAGGAATCATGGAAATAAATCATGAGGAAAATAGGTATAAACATGTAAAGCATGGTTAATATGGAGTAAAAGATGTCATGAAATATCATGGATAGTATAAACATAAATAATAAGGAATGCCCACGAGCTCATATAATCATACATGTCATAATAATAATGTCGTGAATACATGCATATAATAGAGGGGCTGCCTCAACATGTAATAGAGGGGTGACCTCTTATAATAATATGGGTGGAGGGATCAGCTCCAATGTGATGGGATGTAGAGCACACACCAACCAATCACCATGAACGTGTAAAAATGTAAACTAGGATGCACCCATACGCCCCTGAATAATAATGGCCAAACATGAACGCCCCTGAATAATAATGTCCAACATGAAACAATATCTGGTAACATGAAAAGAGTACGCCGCGTGAGATCACTCTCAACCGAAAGAGTCGTGACGCATGTGCCTCATGTTTCACGTCATGGTAACCTCCATGACTAGGTGGTAAGTCATGTAAATCAAGGTCATGGCGAGCATATATAGCCTCGGCAATAGAATAAGTCTTAAATCAAACATGTACAGGATCATGGCAAAAACATGAAAAAGGGAAGCATAGCCATCTGGGATGAATCATGAAAAGAAAGAATGTCCTTACTGAAAGGCCAGAATATCCGAACTCTTATGATCCAGCATAAACGAAAGAGAAAGATATAGAAGATAGGAAGTTACTGCCTGCTTTAATGCGATCTACAATGTTAAAGGACCCATATATAAGTTACTTGTTCATGATTAAGGTTACTTTCCATTTTTTGTAACTTTCTATTTTTAGTAACTTTCTATTTTTAGTAACTTTCTATAATTAGCATGATTCCTTGATTTAGTACGTTCCATGATTAACATGTTCCATGATATATGTTTCATGATAGAATTCTAGTTAAAAGGGTACGTTTCTCAAAAATATCAGCTACTAATTATAGTAAGTCTTTCAAAAAATATACTTTTCCTTAATTACCTTTCCATAATTGATAACTATCCGATATTAATAAGTTTTCCACAGATTAAAACTTCCCAAAAATAGACTTTCTAAAAATAGCATTCTATATATAGTAAGTATCCATAAATAACAGGTTTCAATAAATCAGGTTCTATAATTAGCATGTTCTACTAAATATCAGAGTTTCTATAATTAGTAAAGTTTCCCATAATAGCAGGTTTCAATTTCTGTATTTACAATCCAAATCCCTTATCTTACATAATTTCGTAATTAGTCCTATAGTTATTATATGTAATTAAACACGATCTTTAATTATCCATTTTTGCAAAACAAGCCCCTTATAATATACAAATAAGGTCTCTTCATACTAAATACAGATCATACCTTTTACTTTTCATAATTAAACAACTTTTAGTTCCCTCAGTTTTATTACAATTCGAATTTATATATATATTATAAATAATTAATCATGTTTAACCATAATACTTATCAATGACATTTAATACCCTTCCACCTTATTTTTCTCATAATCTATACAATATATAAACATGCCAAATCACCCCAAAGTTTCATAAATTACAAAACACCCCCTTATACTTTTAAAACTCAAATCGGGTAACAAATAAGTGCACAAAACCCTAATTAAAATTTCCCCAAATAATTACATAATTTTTTATACATTCATTAGCATGTATTGGACCTGGGAAAAATATAAAAACCCTAACCCTAATTCTTTTTCAATTATTTTCTTCCTTTTTCTCTTCATTTTCACAATTCGGCAAAACCATGAAATCCCAAATAATTATTTTGAGTTCCTCTAAAAATTATTTAGCATTTTATCTGACTTATACATGATATATACAAGCTGAGAAAAATATAAAATCGTTGGTAACAATTATTTAAATGCCGATTTCATTTCTTGCTAAAAATTTAAGATTTTAGAACATGATTAACCAAAAATCGACCCTTAGATCATGCATAATAATTTTTTCTCATGAACATACTGAATTACATGAAGAAACATGAGTTATTAAAAATACCTTTGACAATTGTTATGATTTTTTTATGAATTTATGAAGGATTTTTCGAGTCAATTGAGTACCAAAAAATCAAACCACACCTTAAATCCAATGAAACCAGAAATTTTCCTATCTTCCCTTGATCTCCAAGAACCCTAGAAAAATCTCGTCCCTTGCTGGAGAAAATTTGGATGCCTCTCCCCCACTTTCTATTTTTCATTGTGCCGAACTAAGAGTTTTAATGGTATTTGTAACATAAAATGATAAGATAATATAGGAAACCTAATTCTATATAGTGGCCGAAATTTTTGGATGAATAAAAAAAATAGAAATCTAGATTTTGATAATTATCAAATTTATTTTGCTAATTATCTGATACTACTTAATTTACTTTATTAATATAATGTTTAAATAACTATTATGTAAATTCTGTCATACATTATATAATATACATAAGTATTTATTTTATCTTGCATAATATAAGAATATATAAATCTTAAAAAAATTTCATACATGTCACATGATGTACTTTTATAATTTATAACACATGATGAATTTATTCATCTTTTATTAATTTTTATTGACATTAGGGGCATTTTGGTAATTTTGCACTTGTTCATATATTTCACATCAAGTTTTATATAACACAAAAAAATAATAGTTAAGGTCAAAGTTAGAAAATAAAGACCTTAAAAGTCAACAATGGACTATAATTATGAGACGGAGGGAGTAACATTTAACGACTAAACATGTAGTCTCTAAAGGTTCACTAGACGACGATTGGAAAATGTTTGACTTTGACCATAACTTATAGCGACCACATATGGTCGCTATAAGTTTGGCGGCGACCACAAGATTAATCAAGGTCAAAATTCCACTTTCCCGGTGGCGGGTATTTTAGGCGCACAACCTTTAGCGACGACTTCTAAAAAGCTGCAGACACATTTGGCGACTACATGTCGTCGCTTAAGGCGTCGTCGTTTTATGCCAGGTCATTGTAAGTCAAACCTTTAGCGACCACTTCTAGTCACTAAAAGCGGTCGCTAAAGATTTTGGCCAATCAAGTCAAATTCTTTAGCGACAACTTGTAGTCGCTAAAGGTGGTTGGTAAATATTTTAGTCAATAAAGTCAAATTCTTTAGCGACGACTTTTAGACACTTATGGTAGTCACTCGAGATTTTGGTCAAAGAAAGTCAAAACCCTTAACGTCCACTTGTGATCGCTAAAGGGTCCTGTCACAAAACTTGATCGAAAGTCAAAAGTTCAAAGTCAAATAAAAGTCAATGCAAGGTGTAGCAACTAAAAGTGATTTTGTAGTCACTATAACCTTTAGCGACGAGTTTTAGGAGATCGCGTTTTTGAGACCGCATGTGGCGCTATGTTTTACATGAACGCTTATTTTACAAAGTACAAATTTATATTGTTTAATTTTATAAATTAAACAAACATGTTTAGGTGGTGATGTAACTATATAGAATTGTATGTTGTGTTAGTTATTCAAAGTACATTGTACTCATACGACCTATAATTAATTAGGTTGCATTCCCGGCTAGTTGTGTCGGCATTTGTTGATTTATTCCTCATACACTCCTATCATCGTTTATGGTGAGTTTATAGCCTCATGTTTTACTTGTTTTACACATATTTTTGGGGTAAGAACATGCTTGTTTGCAAATTCATTTACATGGTTGATTCAAACTCTTTACATGTTCATTTACAACTCGTTTACAAATTGATTTACATACTCATTTACATATCTCATAATGAGATACAATACTGGATTTCATTTTTGGACGTAAATACATACTTTCATTCAAATGATTACAGATTAACTTAAGCGGATTGAACTACTGAGCCCACTATCATGAACTGTCAATTACTGGATTGTAAGCGCGAATGTTATAAATAGATCTATTTGGGATTGACATCCCCGTTCGGGTGAGTCATGCTCACTGTGCTGGTTTGCCGGATAACGGACATATACCATGTCGGATTTGGGATGTTTCGGGTTGAACATCATCATGGGCAATGTTGGCAATTTATATTGCAAGTCATACATGTCGAGCTTCAGTGTCATGAGCTTAGGGAAACGTAATTGCATTTGGTGATAGTAGTATGTGTTGCTAAGTCAAACCTTTAGCGACTACTTCTAGTCGCTAAAAACGGTCGCTAAAGATTTAGGCCAATCTAGTCAAATTCTTTAGCGACAACTTGTAGTCGCTAAAGGTGGTTGCTAAAGATTTTAGTCAATAAAGTCAAATTCTTTAGCGACAACTTGTAGACACTTATGGTAGTCACTCAAGATTTTGGTCAAAGAAAGTCAAAACCCTTAACATCCACTTGTAATCGCGAAAGGGTCATGCCACAAAACTTGATCGAAAGTCAAAAGTTCAAAGTCAAATAAAAGTCAATTCAAGGTGTAGCCACTAAAAGTGATTTTGTAGTCACTATAACCTTTAGCGACGAGTTTTAGGAGATCGCGTTTTTGAGACCGCATGTGGCCGTTAAACTTTTAGCGACCACATTTGACACTTTTAGCGACTACCTTAGTAACACGACCACCTCAGCTCCATGGTCACAACTCAAGAGATACGCCTCAACTCCAAGCAACATTTTTTATCGAGTAACACGACCTCAGCTCTTACGGTCCAATATTTCGTTACACTAATGTGTCGGGTTCACAACTATAATATTATCGTACACTGACACAACATGTTTTAATTAGTAATATTAGTCATAGACATAAAACATTAAAATTTCACAATCAAGTTTTCTCATTCGAGAGTAGTTTAATATCGCATGCTTTCTAAAAATATTTTTATAAAATAACACTTACTAGTCAATCTACTAGCTTATGTGACATGAGTATAATAACAACGTGTCAAGGTTCATCAAGATATCACGGATTGCACGTGACTAATCGTTATTTTTACTTCATTATAAATATACCTTTATTCATTAACTGTTAAATATGTTAAAAACAATATTAAAAGAGACAGCTACGCTGTAAAATATCCAATACCATGCAAGAACCTTTGTCCTTTCTTACCTAATTTCTATATTGTCCACCTACCAATCACTGCTTGACACGTGTCAAGATAGCTCAATTGGCCCCCACTTATAACACCCAGCTTCTGCTCTATCAATTTTACATTTCAATATTGTGAAACCAAACACAAACATATTCTCATAAACACAAACCCTTTGTTTTCGTATCTTCTAATTCTGGTACAAGAAAATATTGATCAGAATTTGATTATTTATTCTCATGAAATAATGGAATCTAACGACGTAATCGCGCCATTTGTTATGAAAACATATCAAATGGTTAACGATTCGTCGTTAGATAACCTAATTCGATGGGGGACATCGAATAACAGCTTCATCGTGGTTGATTCGCTAGATTTCTCACAACGACTCTTGCCCGCGTATTTTAAGCATAATAATTTCTCGAGTTTTATTCGTCAACTCAATACTTATGTAAGCAATCTTTCTCATAAATTATGTATCTGTTAGCTAATGCTTTATTTGTTTATGTAAGCATTCTTTCTTATATTAATCTGAGTGTTTCTATGTATGATTATGATTAATTAAAGTGTGTCTAAGTGATAAATTTATGTGATAAATATTTGTACATGTGTGTATCTAGTTTTTTAGTGTACATGTGTGTTCTAATTAACTTTTTGTGTTTTATTTTAGGGTTTTAGAAAAGTGGATCCAGATCGATGGGAATTCGCGAACGAGTGGTTTCTAAGAGGACAAATTCATTTGCTAAAGAACATTGGAAGAAAAAGGCAAACAAATAATAGATTGAAATACACGCGGTTAGAAGATGACGAAGAAGAAGAAATGGTGAACGAAATCGCAAGGTTAAAACAAGAACAAAAGCTTTTAGAACAAGAGCTTGTGAATATGAATAAACGCCTTGAAGCAACGGAACGACGACCAGAACAAATGATGTCGTTGCTTTGTAAAGTAGCTGAAGATCCAAACATATTGCAACGTATGATGCTTGAAAAAGGACAAAGATCTAAACGATTAGTCGATAAGAAGAAGCAACGACGATTAATTAGTACTCCACAAACCGTGCCCTCGTGCTCCGCATCATCGTCAAGCTTAGAAATTAAGCATGAGGATGGGGAATGCTACCTCGGAGGAGATGTGAGGTCTCCTCCGACGGTTTGGTTGTGGAATAGGGATGGTCATGGTGGAAATAACGACGTTGGTGGTGGTGGTAGTGGTAGTGGTGATACTCTTTATTTTGGTGGCGGATCAGTGGATTCAGATGTAAGACCACCTCCGCCACCATACCCATTTTCCCTTTTAGGAGGCGGATTTTATAACTAGTTGAATTCCTTATTAGTCAGAAATTAGTAATATGAATAATTATATGATATGTGATGTGTATAGGTTTACTATAAATGTTTTTTATCGTTAAAAATAGCTAACAATGTTTATGGTTGATCAACCAGATCATATTTTTTGCTGTTTTTAACGAGTTAAAATGCTCAAATGGTTTTGATTCTATATGTATACAAACATTGTTATTCTGTTAATCATATGAATACTTTTTTGTTATGTGTTTTTGTTGTTTTATTATACAGTACCTCGTAATAATTTTTACAAGTCAATCAAACTAAAGTGATACTCGACAAGCCAATTGTCTTCATGCAACAATACAACGGTGGCTACTAGTAATGATGACGATACATGTGACCGAATAACATTGTCAACTCAGCGTCAAATGAACTTTCTCCCTGTAAGACTAAACACACACAAACATATTCAATTCATTCGGTCAACCAAGTGACCCAACCGTTCAAATATTTGAGAGGACGCATTTGGTTTGTGCTATGCAGGGGACGCGTTTAAAGTGGGCGACCGGCCGAACTATTTGGTTCTATCTATACAAGATCGTTTCTATATGAGGGCAATAGTAATTAACAAAAGTATATGTACAATAACTAAGAACCACCAAGGGACGACCAATAAATTTAAAATCAGCATTATATTGTGGAATTGGGAGATAGGTAAAATAAAGTTTGCTATGTGGCACAATAAATAAAACAAAAATTGTGGCATTTGCTGTTTCATGGGTGACACGTTTGGTACATCACTCATTAATTTTTTTTCCAAGACTTTGATAGCTTCGATTATAATTTGAAAGAAAAAAAATTAGTTGACACCTATGTGAGATAATTTATTGATTTATAAAGTCTTGTGAATAACTAGGGATAGGTTCTAAAAGATCATCCCAAAAATATCATTTGTAATTTTTTTTTTAATTTTGTTTATATTGTAAAAACTGTGGACAGAATAAAAAATATAAATTTTAACAAGTTAAAAGTATTAAATTAACAAAAACTATGAAACAAAAACTGATAAAATCTATATTGCACTTTAAACAAGCGAATAAAAAAGAATGTTTTGTATTTTTTTATACATATTAGCACTGGCGGATTTCAATGGAGGCAAGGGAGGGTCCCCCAACACCTCAAAGTTTGTGACAAATAGTGTAATTACTACTCTTTCCATCTAAAAGTTATTGTTCACTTCTTTATTTTGATATGCTTAAAATAATTCGCCCTCATCACTCAAAATAAATGTTCAAGATCCGCCATTGTCTATTAGTATGCAGAGAGTACCAACTAACTACCTTAAGACCCTGACGCTCAAAAGGTTTTCTTTTTTTTTTGAACGGCAAAGATGGAATATATATAAAAAGAGTCTAGCAAGACGCTAGAAACTTAAAGTACAATAGAGTCAACAAAAAGAATTACATAACATCAAAAAATGGTAAAATCCCGAGACTTTAACTGCGAGGGAATCAAAAGTGATGAAAAAACTTTTGACACGAAGGCCGACGGATCGGTTTTCACTTCGGCAAAAGAAAAACCCCCCATCCCGGAGGCCGAGCCACCGGTTTTCACTTCGGGATGAATTTTGATGAAACCCCAAACAAGTCCAAATGACACAAAGATCTTGTTACCAAACCCTAAATTCTCTAAATATATTTTCTTTCTAAACACTCGTATCATATTTATGATAAATTCAAGAAAGGTTTTGATTAGTCATTTATACTATTAGTACAATCTATTTTTATGAAAAAACATCGTGAAAAACTAACTTGTAATATATGGTATGTTTTACCATCCATGTTTTATGTGATAAATAATACTTACATTAAAGTGTGAATTTTGTTTTTACGCTTGCTATTTAACGTCCGATAAAGAAGCATAAAAGTTTGATTTTTGCGACACTCATATGATTACATAGGATATGTAGTAGCAGCAGGAGTAGGCCATTTGACTGAGTGTACTTTGTGTGATTTACTTTGGAGGCGCCAGCTTTACACACAGGGAAATTAATTGTACAATATAAAAGTTTTTCTTTTGCCGAATTGAAAACCGATCTGTCGGCCTTCGTGTCAAAAGTTTTTTCATCCCTTTTGATTCCCTCGCAGTTAAAGTCTCGGAATTTTACCATTTTTTGATGTTATGTAATTCTTTTTGTTGACTCTATTGTACTTTAAGTTTCTAGCGTCTTGCTAGACTCTTTTTTATATATATTTCATCTTTGCCGTTAAAAAAAAATTGTACAATATAAAAGTAACACCGTTGTTATGGATACTCGAAAATGTGAGTTTGTCAGTTGCAGTTTTATGTTTGATAGTTATAAT
>BQNB010058269.1:7836-37827 GCA_026074375.1 Tanacetum coccineum
AAACGGTATGCAATAACAAGAATGAGAATATGAGATAATCAGTTGTAACAAAATGCTAGATATTGTTTGAATTTTGAAGGCATAATACTTTTTTTTCTTCTGTAAATACCGACTAGCGGAGAACACATATCATATATGATACAATGACCCTAAAATGATAAATGGTCATCATTTTTGTTGAAGCTACTACTAAGATGACACTCAACTAATTACAATTAGCGAGAATTAGTTTGGCTATACCAAACACTAGAAACCGATTATCTGCGATTTGAAAACCTTAAAACCCAATACCAAACACCTATTAGTTTGCAGTATCCTTACAGTATTTAATACACCACATCTATTTGCATTTTCAGTAACAACTGGATAAAGCGAAAGGGGAAACCTGCTCCAAAGGACCTTTGTTGGCACCATTATTAAAGCTACGCAGGTAAACTAAATTTATCCATATATCTGTTCTTTGTACATTTGTACATTGATTAGCATCTTGAGTCTTAATGCGATAAAGGTATACTATTTTCTGAAACGATTGTGTTTAGCAAGAGTTTCGAACTGTAAATCGTTGCTCCTGTGTGTAGTAGTACACATACATACCAGATGCAATCTTATCGTCTTATAGTAACATAAGACCATAATAGGCTAATGCCAAGACCAAAAGAGTTGGCTAAAATCTGAAAGAACATATAGGCCAACTGAATAACATATTCGTAGTGACATGTATATGGCAAACGTGAGATGAAAGATTGTCTTCCTGATCCGAGTTATCAGCGTTGATTGTTTGCTGATTTGTCAGTATTCTTGCCCTTAGCTTTACTTGCTCTGTTCCCTTTTACTTGCAGATATTAGATGCAATTGAGAATGAAAACGTGGTAAATAAGACTTTCAAGATATACAACGTGGATCATGCAATATGTGGCCTTGCGGCATGTGCTGTTGCAAAGAAATATGGATATCTAAATGGTGATTTGAGAATTTTACTTTTTCGACTCATTTATTGTCATTCAAAATTCTGTTTGCATATATGGCTTTAACACTTATTTGTTTCGCATTACTTTTGCAGATTTATGAGCGCCTTATACAATCTGCTTGAGGGGTCTGCCAAAAATGGAACATTTGAAGATTTATGTGTTGTTTGTATTAGAGTCCCGTGTAACAATATAAAGATTTTCAAAATCAGAAATCCACTATAAAATCATGGATTGATATAGCTTATGATGTTACATATTTTTATTGCAATCAAGCTTGAGAAAGAACGAATAAAAAGTTCTGCTCATGCTTCTGCATTACACATACCTTTGTGATAAATAAAGGTCGTGTCTGCGCATTATTGGTCTTACACAAGCTGCACCAAAAGCAGCCCCGCCGCAACGCGCGGGTATATTCCCACTCGTTTGCAAACATTTCTTTAAATTTACATTGCTTGTTATCAGATCATTTTATTGGGCCAGTCTTATTAAAAAGAAACCCACTTTCAATTTGTCGTTTTTCATAACGCTTTATAGGATATACGAGGATTATATAACCCGCGCTTCACTGCGGGTTTATACATTTCGTTTATTTCATCGTGCGATTATAAATATACCAAAAATGCTCTACAAATGTTTTCTAATAACCGATAATTACATTTCGTGTGTTACATTTTAAATGTTTTGTTAGCACCGTGTAAATTGGTGTAAAAATCAGAAATTTGATAATAATGATATGCATAGGATAACAAAATTGTCTATTGATATGTAAAAAGAAAATCTCGACACTTTTTTCTCATCAATATATATTTAAAGAGTTATAATTATAAAAAGCTTTTTTTATACACATAATGTATCTTTTGCTCTAATTTATATATTCAAAATATTATATTTAAAAATTAATAAACTACAAAGTTATAAATAATTCATCTATACTTCTATACTACTTAATAAAGCATTTAGGACATCTAAAATTAGAAGTCTTAAAATTTTTAAAGGATTAAAACATTTCTTGTTATGGAATGATTTCAAAATTTGATAAATACTTGTAAATGAGTAACCACCATATCAATACTTGTAACATATAAAACATAAAAAAAGTTATTCAGTTATGAAATCTTAATATAAAAAGAACTCATTGTTTATGAAAGAATCAAAAAGCTACAACACAAACTAATCATACTTCACACACAATAGATTCAACCATCCAAGGTTCTTCTGGTCCTTGAACCTCGCCGAAAGATTTAATTATACGGGAACTCGTCGCCGCAACGCGCGGGTACCGGTTTATTTTAACTTATGTTTCAAAGATGCTACTTATGTGTTCCTTTCTTTCGTTTGGATCTTATGTTTATTTGGATATGAAATATTTTGCATTGTTATTGCTTAAAGTTATTTTAATTAAAATTATCATTCATTTGTACAATTGTTGTTAGAAAAACGTTTAACCGAATAACATTTGCTCGCCGCAAAATATTGTCACATGGTGCCCGCCGTCGTTGCAGCGGCGGGTACCCGTGTGATTATATTTTTGAAGTCTTAAAATTTTTAAGAGACCAAAACATTTCTTGTTTGAGAAAGATATAAAGCCATTAGTCAATGTTCACCATACACATTTTTAAATTCACACAAGATTTAATGTATATATTTTTTAACTAGCATGTGTTAATAATAGCCCATTTAAAAGAGTTTGTAACTCTTGGTCAAAAGGAGTTATGAGCATTAATCGGCAAATTAATCTCATAACCTCCTTCATGAATGCATAGTGGTTACATGACCATAATCATGGTCATTAAGTTAATGTTGAAACCGCCCATTTGATGGGTTAAGTTAATGTGAAAAAAGTTGATTTGAGAATTATATATATAGATGATTGACATAGATAATCCATCTTCAAAATTTTAATCTAAAAATTTATAACTTCAGTGGGTTCAAACACTATGGCGTACATCAATCATTCGACAAGTCAAATCTTCATCAATCATTAAGGTAAAATATATTTTTTATAAACAATTAGGTTTTTGATTATTATATTTTTAACGAGTTATCTTTTTCACTTTCTTATTTAAAGGAACCCGGATAGCGTTGGCAAAAATGATCCAAAGGAACCTCAAGATAAAAACATTATGTACGATATTGCTTCAAGTGTTGAGGTAAATTTGATATATCTTTTGATCTTTACTTCGTTAGTGTGTTGTACTTACTAGCAAGTACCTAAACTATCCTATCAAAAAAGATGTTACCTTTTAATAAGATCGCTCAAATTTGAACCTTATGTTATTTGGATGTGACATAGTTGCATCGGTATGGTTTATAGGTATTTTAGTTAAAATTTGTCTTTATTTCGTAAAGTTATTGTTAGAAAAAACATATAAATGAACAACGTTTGTTCGTCACAATATATTGTTACCGGGTACTCGCCGCCGTATTGCGCGGGTACCCGGCTAGTGTATATATAGTTATATCTATATCTATATATCTAATAAAATAAGGTTTTAAACAACCTTCCTATGCACAAAAATTATTATCCCATTAAATTTTCTTATGTGGCATTCCTTAATTAGTGAACATATGTACAACACCTAATGCATCAAATTTTAAATGCACCAAGTCAAACAACAGTTAAAAAATTTGCTTAATGAGATAATACCTATCATTAATGAGATAACTATTTTTGTTAATCAAATTTTGGTTTCATAGTCATTCTTTTTTTTTGGAACGGCAATTTGTGGCTACATGGCCCCTAGCCCAGAAGGCGTAGCGAGCCCACACAACCAGGTTGGGTCCAGCCCAGAAAGCAATGGCACCCTTCCCTTTACACACGCGGAAGGAAACCCCTATCGTCCTAGTCATTCTTTGAGAATTTGAATTTGACTCTAACCATAGATTGATCATTGAAAAAAATAATGAGTTGACTTTGACTCTAACCATGGAATGGAATCAATCAAATCAAGATCACCCTTTAATGTCTTTGCATTATTTTTAAAAATCATTCATTCTATATAATGTAGCAACCATTGAGGTATTTTTCACAGCAACACAAAACCTCAAATCACATTCTAATCACGAAAAAACTATGGCAACATTTGTTGCAGGTTATGTCAATGATTTGTCCGTTGTGAAAGACAACATCATATTGCGGGTTCGCATTCTTAGGACTTGGATGCAGGAAGTGTATGGGAAACAACATATAAAAAATATGGAGTTTATTATTATGGATGAACATGTAAGTGGTAATATGTTTTTGTTAAAATTCTGTTAACCTTTTTCGCATGTTTGTTTATCATTAAGGTGCGTATTTTGATTACATTTTGGTATTTTATTTTATTACGTGCTCAAATCATGGTAAAATCATTATGGTTCTTCAACTGGCAATGATGAAGATGTGGGACGGTAACATCTAAAACACTACTTATTGCATCGTATTACTTTTTTATTTTGATAGGAAAGATGTGTGTTCAAAATGGATATCATGGAACAAAGGTCTTCACTTTCGATGGTAGCGTTGCAATTTTGAAAGAGGAGTTCAGTGACGTCAAAGAGTATAGTATGAGGTACTTTTAATCTAATGTTGTATACACTTTTCAATCCTGACATACTTTTGTTCAATATAAAATAACTTATTTTAATTAATTTGTAGGTTGTTTGATAAACACGATATTGAAAAATCTGAAAATACGTCAACACGTATCTCCACAGCCTCAAAAAACTCTACCAAAGAAAGTTTTGTCTCTAAAATTCCTCCAAGGATTATTGCAGAACTCTTGGATGTGGCACATGTACCAAATAACCTATGCTTAATGTTTTTTTAGTTGTTGATTAGTATATAAAGCACACATGTTTAATCTACTATTACTAATACTAAGTAATGATATACTTTCTTTTAGGGTGTCAAATCTATTATTGTGGGAACAATAATTGCTATACATGAGGAAGAAAGCTGGTGGTACATAGGTTGCAAGGGCTGCAAGAAGAAGGTTATTCGTTCATCTGACATGGTTGATCTTGAAGTGGATGTTCCAAAGAAAACCTCTTCTGCTAAAGACGATTGGTGGTGCACTAAATGCAATATCGTTCCAAACATCAAAACGATGTGAGTTATAAAAAATTTTATGCATTAGATACGAAACTGAATCGGCTTTTAAATCATACAACACTTTTGGGTATAAATAAAAGATTTTCATGCAAAAAAAATTGTTTGCCAGGTTTCGTCTTCAAATACGTATACAAGACGAAAGTGGAACAATGTCGTTAACTCTTTGGAATGATGAAGTACAAGTTGTTGTTGACAGGTCTGCTTATCAACTTTGTGATAAGTATGAAAAGGTACGCATCTATCTATCTTTAGTTACGTATACTACTATATAATACATTGGAGCTTTAGTGTTTTGAATTTGAAAATACATTAATAGACCTATAAACCTCTCGGGCTGCTCTTTCGCAGCTATAGCACTTTTTTCCTTTTTTTAAGTATTATGTTTTATTACGAATAATCAGTGTGTTAAATATTACGAGTAGTACATAAAATTAAAACGCTGTTAGTACAATAATAATCCGAGTCTTTAACTAAAGCAATTCAGATGTCTGCAATAAAATTAGACTTACGGGTTACTTCTAACCTGTTCGACCCACTTCATTTTAGCTAGAAGAATTATCTGACCCGTTTGGGTTAAAATATACCCAAACAGACTCATTCCCTTCTTACAGGTCAAAATCCTGAAAAAGAGCCACAAGTGAACTTAATTCCCTAGTTTACTTCGCGTTTCTTGCAAAACAGATGGGATACCGTATCATCCAATATGTACCTCTGCTAACAGTGTGACAAAATCAAATAAATATAAGCTTCAAGAGGTGAACAATGTTCAATCCAGTACCTCAGCAGTCAGTACGCAAACCAGACACATCATGCATACACACAGAGAACTGTCTCTAAAACTAGCAATGTTCCCTGCTATAATGTAAGTGATGCATAACATAATCGAGCCAACCTCAATGCAATTACAGAGTTCCAATATACTATTAACCAACCATGTAGCATTAGTCAACTACTAACCAAACATGCAAATTAGAAAGTTTCATTAAGGGGGAAATATTTGTATATCCATGTAAATGAACGGTAGATGAGCTAGTAGGAAACTATACATATAAATAACTAATGACCCGTAACTATTCCTGTGAACCATTAGTTAGTAGTTCGGTTGAAAGTGAAGCGGGATCGAGTTCCCAACAGTCTCCTGAAATGTGTGAGACCTCTTCTCGAGAAACCTTCCTTGCTGGAATCTGATGTGAAAACAACTGAACCTCATGTTTTTCAAGCCATTTGATAGCCTTACAACCAATTTCTCGTCTCGTGAAAATTGTTTTAAACCCATCGACTTTCTCAAGGTACCCCATACTTAACCCATGTACCTCACTATAACTTGTTAAAAACACAACAAGATCAAAACTTCTATTGTCTCGAACTAATCCATTTTCACTATAAAGGGCCCACACCGAACCCTTTTTAGGATATATCCTATAAACCTCTCGGGCTGCTCTTTCACAGTCGACAATATGTGAAAATACATTAATAGACTGAACTAGTGTTTTCCTGGAAACTTTAAACCTCCCACAAGAGATATTAAATCCTATTTTTTCCAAACTAAGCAACCCTTCATCACCATTGCTTTGTGGATCCAACCAAGCCATCTTCACTTCAAACGGATGCCTTGACACTTCTTCAATCAAACCATAATGCCTCGGCATTCCATCATCATCATCATATAAAGCCCATATTTGTCCTTTCTTGAAACTCTTTCCCACTCTTCCTGTATCAAAATCATAAAAATCCGAGTCTTCCACTGTCATAATCTCAAGATTCTTTACATCTCCGTCCGCCTCATGTTCCTTATTTTTCTCATTTACTTTAAACCTTACTTTCAATTTCCCATCATTAACATTCGTTTTCACCGACTTCAGTTCAGCTAACGTCAACATCTCTTCTTCCTCCTCCTCATCATCGTCAACATTCATTTCGGCTAATTTCTTCATTTCAGCTAACGTCAACATTTCCTCGTCTTCTTTATTCCTCACAACTCTCGCACGGCTCCTAACACCTACACTTTTCGACCTAACAATCTCCTCTTCATCATCATCCATCATTTCAGCAAATTTCCTCATTTCAGCCAACGTCATTACTTCCTCATCATCTTTCCTCCTCGCAACTCTCGTACGCTTACTAACCCTCCTAACCCCTCCATTCCCCGATCCAACACTCTTACTCAACCGCTCAGACCTCTTCATAATATCTCCAACACTACTCGTCTTCCTCTTCGAATTAAAATCCTTCAAAACCATATCATCACTATCCTCATCATCAACATCCTTCATAATATCACCAACACTACTCGTTTTCCTCTTTGACTTATAATCATTCAAAATCATATCATCACTATCCTCATCCTCAACATTAACAACACTACTCGTCTTCCTCTTCGAATTAAACTCATTCAAAACCATATCGTCACTATCCTCATCCTCAACATTAACAACACTACTCGTTTTCCTCTTCGAATTAAACTCATTCAAAACCATATCGTCACTATCCTCATCCTCAACATTAACAACACTAGTCGTTTTCCTCTTCGACTTATAATCCTTCAAAACCATATCATCACTATCCTCATCCTCATCAACAACATCCGTCTCAACACCCTCAACAAACTCAACCGCCTTAAAACTCTTGTTACAACTCGGACACATCAAACTAAACCCTAAATACTTCCTCTCAAACTGATGCAACAATTTACAAACCGAACACGCGGTCCAAAACGTCTCAACCGCCACCTCATCACCACCCCCCTCCACATCAGCCTGCATATCCATCCTAAGCTTAGTATCATACTCATTCCTTTTAACCTTATCACTCAACACAGTAAAGGCATCATTAACTAACTTAAAAGCATCTTCAGAACCAACAAATGTGTTTTTATCAGGGTGTAAACTTAAAGCTAGTTTCTTATAACTTTTTTTTATTAAATTGATATGACAAAAAGGTTCTAAGTTAAGGATATTGTACCAGTTGGGTGTTTTTGAGGTTGTTTTTGAGAGGATGTTGAAAGCGGTTAGCATGTCGGAGAGGTGGGTGAGAGTAGGGTTGAGACGGTGGGCCCGTTTGGTGTATTTGAGAGCTGATTTGAGGTCTTTGTTGTTGGTGTAGGATTGTTCGGCTAAGGTTTTGAGACGGAGTGATTCCCATTTGCTTATGGTGTCTTCTTCTGACAAGTCGTCCGTGGTGACGACGGTGGTTGTGGCGGCGGTCATTTTTTTTCTTCCGGGATAGTGTGCGCTAAGAAAAGTTTTGGTGTAAAATAGAAAATGATATAAACCGGATTTTGACAAGTGTGAGAAGTTAAAAGGACACGTACGTAATTATGTAAGAGGATATAAGTAAAACTTTTGTTAATTATTTTTCTTTCACTCATTAAATCTTGTTTTCATTTATCGACTTATCTTAACACTAACAATAAAATGAGAATAAAACTTAAAATAATAACACAACATTAGCTTATTTTAGATAAATTTTTAGTCTTTTATATCTATCATAATATGGTTTTTAGCTCAAATGTGTTACTAGTAACACTTTTCTATCATTTTCACTTCAAAATCACTTGTGAAACTAATTGAGATGCATCTAATTTAAATCGATGTATCTCAAATGTGTAATTATTATTATTTCTCGTTCTTCTCATTTTTAGTTTTCTTCTCACCGAATCTCTGCCAATTATCTTAAATGTATTGTCTCCTGCTATACAAAGATCATTTAGTCCAATGATATATTCATATTTGTAAAGGAGAAGGGGACAAAAGATTCTAATGAATGTCCTTTAGTTTTGCATTGTTCCAAGTTACCACATGAGCAAACTTGGCAAGTTAATAAGACATTTAATGATATCCACAAATATCTACAGTCAAGAAATGTCAAAAAGTGCATAACTTCTTTTTGTCAAAAGATGTAGAGGAAACAAATAAACTTAACATTGTTCTTGAGTTTTAAATGAAAGGAAAAAAGAAAAGGAAAAGAATGAGAAAGGGAAAAGTAAAGGAAATGTTAGTTGATATGTTCTTGAGAGAGAGGAAACGAAAAAGAAAGTAATCATAAATCATGTTCTTAAGTTAAAGGAAAAGGAAAATAACTTGTTCAAATTACATGTATGCCCTTTAGTTGTTAGTGACAAATCTTTTAAAAAGGGCACATTAGTCTTTACACAACATATCTTAAAGTTTCCTTTCCCTTTCCTCTCAAAAATAGGAGGAAGATATTTTAAGGAAAAATTTCTCCCATCTTCCTCTTCACTTTCTTTTCTCCTCTTTAAAAAAACTAAATAACACAAAAAACATTCTATTTTCTTTCCTTTCCCCTCAATTATTAACTCAAAAACACAGTGTAAAATATAACTATTTTCCCTTAAAGGTCACTTGCAAAAAGAGTTTGAGTAAGGATTTTCAAATATGAAGGTGTTTATAGCAAAGGAGAAAGCTAATGAAAAGGTGTGGGGATTATACAAAGCACTATGCACAGTTGATGAATTTATGTTTGGAGTTGAAAGCAAAAAAAAATCAAACATCACTTTGAAGATTGATGTTGACAAAAGTGGTGACACGTCAAGTTTGAAAGATATTTCAAGAGGATTTATGTGTGTCAAATGGGCTCTAAAAGAGGGATTTAGAGTAGGGCACAGATAATTATTGGGTCTTTATGGTTGTTTCATGTCTTGTTCATTTCCATGATAGATTCTTACATCGTTTGGTGTAGATCTAAATAATGGATATACCCACTTGCTCATGCATTAGTGAAGGGTGAAACTAAAGATTCTTGGAAATGGTTTTTTGATTGTCTTGGTGATGATTTATAATTGTTCAGGAATTCCAATTTTACCTTCATAACAAATAGGCAAAATGTAAGTACTTTACTTGTTTTTTAGTTTACTTAACTTGCTAATTGCTTTACTTGTTCTTTGTATGCAGTAATACCAGCAATTGCAGAAATGTAACCTAGTGTTGAGCATAAATACTACCTAAAACACATATATGACAACGTGAAGCTTTCTTGGAGAGATAAAATGTACAAAGACTTGTTTTGAGATGTGTCACGGCTACTAGGGGTGTCAGTAGGGTCGGGTTGACCCGACCCGAACACGAACCCGATAAGGCTTATCGGGTCGGGTTAAATCGGGTTGAAAAATTATGTCGGGTTGTTTTGACCCGAACCCGATAACCCGATCGTGTTATCTGGTCGGGTTAGGGTTGAATTATTTTACTTGTCGGGTTATCGGGTCAACCCGATAAGACCCGAAAAATACTATTTATTTCCTTTTTAAACAAAATCTTGTCAGCCATATGCTTTGAAATACGTTTAAAACTATTGTAAACTTCATTCATGTGTCAACTATTATAAATTTGATAAAACTATAAAGATAAAGATTGTTAAGGTCGATGGAGTTGAGACTTCACTTCGTCAGCACTTGGTTAATAGGATACTTTGTTAAAGTTAGACTACATGCATGTTACAATATGTTAGTTACCCTTGTTATTAATAGTTTATCCTTTTAAGTTTTGCTGAATATGGCTCAGCTAGTATGGCTCAACCAATGAAAAACAAACTTCATATTGGGACAATGCAAACAACAAAAGTGACTGAGAAAAAACCTTGAATAAACGGCTTTGCTATGTACAATATTCTTACACAATATACCTACAGTCATACACAATCATACTAAAAGTTATATAAAAACAAATCTCAAACAATGAAAAACAAATCTCATAATTTTTCCTTGATATATGTACTTTTAATATATACAGTTATGTAGTATATATAGTCTAACAACAATTTGAGGGGTATGACGAGTGAAGCCAACTCTTTTACAGCCGCTCCATGTTCGTTTATTTACGTAAAGATGGATTTATCTTATAACCCGACACCACGAATCAACCCGATCCGACTAGAAAACCCCGGCCCCGATAAACACCGAAACCCGATAACCGTTTATTATAAGGTCCTGGTTGCGTCGTCACTTTTTAAAAAACTCATAAACGATCAACACCGACTCGTCACAATCCCGATAACAGAAATGATTGACACCCCTAACTGCTACCATTGTCCAACATTTTGATAGGCATATGGAAATTCTTAAAGAACATAACAAAGAAGCTTACAATTGGTTAAAAATGATTCCACCTCAACACTGGGCTAGGTCTCACTTTTTAGATAATTTCACAAACTTTAATTCTAGTGATATGTTGTAGGAATGGCTCATTGTGTTATCTTATTGAACAACATGTGTGAGGTCTTAAATAGGCAACTTGTGGATAGAATGGACAAGCCAATCATAACTTGCTTGGAATTTATAAGTAAATGTTTAGATGGTTATTAGCAAGTGTGATGGAACACTTACCTCATATTTTGAAAGGTTGTTTAAGGTGATTCTCAAGAATGCTGCACAAATCAAGGTATGGGCTCTTTCTTTTATTTAGACTAAACTTTAATTCAATATTCAGTTAAACAATCGTGTAACAAGAGATTAAATTGGTAGGTTAAATGGAATAGGGGTGAATTGTATCAAGCTAATAGTCCACGAAGAGAGCAGGTTATAGTTAATATGAGGGATAGAGTATGCCCATGTAGGATGTGGGAGTTAACATTAATACACTACAAGCATGCATGGCATTCATGTGGAACATGGCAACTAATGGTATAGAAACAAGATTACCAAAGTCTTATGTTCATTAGTGTTATTGGCTTACCACATGGCAAGATATGTATAGGTTTAAAGTCAATCCATATGATGGACCAGATATGTGGCCTAACACAACTATCATATGTTACTTACCCCACCCAAGTATAACCACAACTTGGTAGGCCAAGGAAAAAAGAAGGAAGAATGCACCTAAGCTTGTTGATGCATTGGTAAAAGGAGGCAAATTGAGCAAGGAAGGTAAAAGTGTCACTTGCACAAAGTGTGGTCAAGTTGGTCATAACCAAAGGAGTTGTAAAGGTCAAAAAAGTAGATATGTTGATTCTCGGCATGCTTCCAACCTGCAAGTCAAGTATCTCAGCCTGCAAATGTTACCTCTCATCCTGCAAGTGGTGTATCTGAGCCTACAAGTGCTAATTCCCAGCCTGCAAAGGCTACTTCTCATCTTGCAAATGCTACTTCTCATTATGCAAGTGGTTCTCAACGTGCACAAACTACAGCTTTTGGGTTTTAGGGTGCAAGTGGTAATTCTTAGAATGCAAGTGGTATTGGTTCACCAATAAGGAGGACTAAAGCAAGTGTAAGAAGCTCACACCAACAAAACCAACTTAAACCGTGAATTGTATTTTGTGCTTTGTAAGACTTATGCTATTTTGTGTTTTGGTAGTACTTCTTGATCACAAACTATCTAATGGTCTTATTTTGTGTTTTTACTTAAATTTCTGTATGGTTTAAGAGAATAGGTGAAATATTGTGTCTAGATGTTCACCAAACAATGGCAGTTGTAATTTACTTCTTTGCAGATGCTTTAATGCATTTTGCATTTGGTCAATGCATTTGGTTTTGCTTTTAAAATTTTTGGTGTTAGTTGGTTTAATGCTTTTTGGTATTCAATACTTGACAGATGTAAAATAGAAACAATTCAACCACAAAGTGCATTTATTACCATTTTAAAAGTTCATGCAACTTGAAGATAAAATGTCTAAAGCAAAGAGCAAAAATTCAATGGCTAAGGGTTGGGGATTCTAATTCTGCGTACTTTCACAAAGTCGTCAAGAATAGGGTTTCTCGAACTCGCATTGATGTTATTCTGGACACCTCTGGTAACCAAAATGATGATGAGCTTGTTTATTCAGCATTTGTTTCTCACTATATTCATTTCTTAGGCCAACCGGGTACCACAAATTGTTTAAATACTCAAGGGCTGTTTAAGAGCAGTTTGACTTCGGTTCAAGCTGAGTATATGGTTCGAAATGTTATTGAGGACGAGGTTATGACTGCCATCTTCTGTATGGGTGATGATAAATCTCCTGGTCCTGATGGATATACGACGGCTTTTTTTAAAGGAGTGTGGGATATTGTTGGTCATGATGTTATTAATGCAGTGCGGGAGTTCTTTGCTAATCGCAAGTTGTTTAAAGAAGTTAACCATACTATCATTTCTCTTATTCCAAAGGCATTTTCCCCGACTAGTATTAATGATTATCGGCCTATATCGTGTTGTAATGTGATATTTAAATGCATAAGTAAGATTATCTCTAACTGTATCAAGGATGGACTCACTTATTTAGTTAGCATTAACCAATCAGCTTTTGTGTCGGGAAGACGTATTTGTGATAATATTCTTTTAACGCAAGAGATTATGCACAATTATCATTTGGATATCATTTGGATAGAGGCCCTCCTCGTTGTGCTTTTAAAGTGGACATTCAAAAAGCATATGATACGGTTGATTGGGATTTTTTAAGGACGGTTCTTATGGGGTTTGGGTTCCATTCTACTATGATTTCTTGGATTATGGAATGCTTGACGACCACCTATTTTTCTTTAAGTGTTAATGGATCTTTGCATGGGTATTTTAAAGGAAGAAGGGGTCTTCGTCAAGGTGATCCTTTATCTCCTTATCTTTTCACGCTTGTTATGGAGTTATAACTCTTATCTTGCAACGTAAAATTCAGAATTCAGAGGAATTTACTTACCATCATAATTGCTCGAATATGAATATTAGTAACTTATGTTTTGCGGGTGATCTATTTCTTTTTGCTCATGGAGATGTTAATTCAGCCCGTATTATTATGGAAGCTCTGGATGAATTTAAGAGGTGCCTAGCCTTCCTAAGAGTACGCTTATTTTTGCAATGTGTTGAACCATACTGAGCTTTCTATTCTAAGTATTCTTCCATTTGAAGAAGGTATGCTTCCTGTTAGCATCTTGGAGTTCCTTTAGTTACTACTAGATAGTTTATCGAGACTGCAAGGAAGTCGTGGAAAAGGTACAAAATAGGATTGGAGATTTGAAGAATAAGTTTTTTTCTTTTGCGGGAAGATTACAACTTATTCAGTTGGTTTTATCCTCTATGCACGTGTATTGGTCTTCGGTTTTCATTTTGCCATCACGTATTTTAATGGACCTCGAGCAACTTATGAGGGGTTTTCTTTGGTGTCAAGATGATATGCGCAGAGGAAATGCTAAAGTTTCTTGGGAAGCTATATGCCTTCCTAAAAATGAAGGTGGGTTGGAAATCCCTAGGCTTCAAGACTTTAATGTGGCGCTTATAACTTCTCATATTTGGAGCATTCTAACCCTAAAGGAATCTATTTAGGTTAAATGGATTCACACGTATAAACTGAGAGGTAGAAGCTTTTGGGATATTCCTTTTCGAGGTTCTATGAGTTAGAGTTGGCGTAAGATACTTCAAGTGTGTCCTATGGTGAGGAGATTTTTTGGTATAAAATAGGCAACGAGAAGAATGTTTCCTTGTGGTTTGATAGGTGGTGTGCAAACTGTCCACTTATTAATGAAGTCTCTATACGTGTTATTTATGGAGCGGGTCTTACTACTTCGAGCAAAGTAGCAGGTGCTATGAACAATGGGTCGTGGTTGTGGCCAAGTGATTGGGCTGATAAATACCCAACAACATTTGATACTATTGTTCCTTCTATTAATATGTCCTCGCAAGATACATTGTGGTGGAGGGATAATCAAGGTAATTTCAAAGCTTTTTCGGTAGGCATTGTTTGGGAAGATATTCGTCCTAGAGGAATAGAAGCTGCTTGGACGAATGTTATATGGTACCCACATTGCATTCCAAGGCATGCATTTCATCTTTGGCTCGTTATGCAACGTAAACTCAAGACACAAGACCGTTTGAAACAATGGGATGTTGGTGATAACACTAACTTAAACCTGCTTTAATGTCCATTATGTGAGATGGAACCTGATTCACATGAGCATTTATTTTTCGAGTGTATATTTGCAAGGGAGGTATGGTCTTCTGTTTTATCAAGATGCGAACTAAGCATTACCATGACATTGGAAGGTATTACTCAGTGGCTCATCCCTATTGCTAGAAATAATTCGGTTACAAGTATTCTTGGCAAGCTCGTGTTTGCAGCTTCTTCTTATTTTATTTGGCAAGAGCGAAACGCTAGACTTTTTAAGAAGGTAAAGAGATCAAAAGAGAAAGTAGTTGAGATCATCATATCTACTATTCGGCTAAAGCTTATCACTTTTCATTTCAAACAGACATGTCGGGTGGATAGGCTTATTGAATTATGGAACCTGCCTCGTCACAATGTAAAGAGCTCGAGTTGATTCAAAGTTTCCTTGTCATGTTATATGTCTGTGTCGTCTAGGTAGGTTCTTGTTTTATTACAAGTTTGGATTGTCTCTCTTGTAAGGTTTATAGGTTGGAAGCACAAATGATGTGTGTGTTTGTTATAGCCAATATGGTGCCTTGCCATATTGCCTGAACCTCGTGGTTTTTATTGTTAGTATATTTACCAGGGTAGAAACCCTTTACCAAAAAAAATTCATACAACTTAGACAAAATACAAACACCTAAAACAACCAACTGAGAACAACCTATTACAACCTTCTTCCATTAAAATCATTTAAAAACAAAAAAGACAACAAAGAACAACCAACTAAGAACCAACATCTTTTTAACCCTTCATACTTTAACACTTTTTTTAGTGTACTTGTGCTTGTGGGTTATTCATCGAATTTAAAAGACCCATAATGATTTGCACAACTCTTTCACACAGTGGTGATCATACCAATCAATAATCCCACAGTTAGATCCCTATTTAAAAAAAGAAATTCAAATTAAGTCAAATTAGGGGTTTTCAAAGAATAAGAAAAAAGAGAGAATTGCAAAAATGGTCCTTGTGGGTTGGCCAAATTACACGTTTGGTCTGCCGAATTTTGAAAGTGAAAAAAAGTCTGTGTGGCAAACCTTTGGTTCCACATTTAGTCTTTTTGACATAACGCCGTTAGTGGGGGTAACTTGGGCCCACTCACGTGCATCCCATACGAGGGCCTTTTTGTCCATTCAATACCCTCCCAAATTAAATACATTTTCCACCTTTTTTTTTCTAGTAAACACCCCTTTATTTAATAATCCATCCACCCACGTTTTTTTAAAAACACACACTTAATTAAATAAGAACCTTAAAAATTGAATAAGGGTAAAACCCTATTCAAGCAAATGGCATTGTGTTTTTGTGGTCAGCAAACCGTAATCTGTACTTCATGGACGGATAACCACCCAGGACGTCGGTTTTACACTTGTCCTCGACTTGTAAGTTAAAGTTTTTGAATTTAACTTCTCTGAGATTGTAAAAATTATTTGTAGGGTGGAACTTCTTGTGAGTTTTTTTATTGGTATGACCCACCAATTTGTGCTCGTTCAATGAACATAATTCCTGGGTTACTTAGGGTTAGAAACCAACAAACACTGGTAATTAACCAACTCAAAGGATCATTAGCTACAATGGCAGCTGGAAGACAAAGATTGAGGATGTGGTTGATTTTAAGTTGGGTTTTCTTTTTGATTTATTTCTTGTTGTAACCTATAATGCTATCTTGAATAACTTAAACACTTAATTGACTATAGTCAAAGATTTTGGTATATGTAAAAGTGTTCAAGAATGTATCTTTGGCTAGTTTAACGATAAATGTATGTTAAGTGTTTTGTACGTTGTCTTGGTACTACATTGTATTGTCAGTTTAATGGTAATTGTTAGTAATTGCATCACAAAGTGTTAACAAAAGTAAAAAACAGCACAAGTCTTAAAAAGGCTAACATTGCCATACCTTAAACAAGTTTTTCAACTTGTAAACCTAGAAAATTGTACAACAAAGTACCCATATTGTAATAACAGTATTAATACATAAACATAGTCTAAAACAAAATAGGTAAATAGAAATTGCTTCTTGAAACATTGATAAACAAAGTAATCTACTTTGTCGTAGTCATCCTTGCAACTTTTTGTCTTTGGCTCTACCTTGTTAGGGTATTCTTTACAACTTTTGATCCACTTGTAGCAACACTTGGTCTTTGGGTTTCCCTGGTTGGTTAGGGGGCACTTACAAAGGCACTTGTAGTTTGAGTTGCAGCTCTTTGGGGTTGTCTTTGTGGTTGGGATCCACTTGCAAAGGAACTTGCAGATATTTATGATGGCCTTGTAGGTTGGGGGCACTTACAGGATTGCTTGTAGATGCTTGCCTTTGCCTTGGTGTTTTTGATACACTTGCAGCTCCATTTGCAGCTCCACTACCAGCAACACTTAGTCCTTTACAGCTTCTTTTGTCGTGACCCTTCTGACCACATTTGCAATAAGTGACAGTCCCACCTTTCCTAGTTAGCTTACCATTTTTAACCATCTCAGTCACCTCACATTCACTTATCTTTCTCTTTTTACCTAGTCTACCAATTTATGTTAGGATATAAGGTGGAATCAATCTTGAAGGCACTTGAGACTTTTTCCAAAACTCCCTACCATGTACTGGTTGGACTTAAAAGAATGGACAATCCTCCAAGTTTGTAACCTCATTGATTGATGGACCCAATCCTTAGGAAAACCAACTTGCATTTCATTATTAGTTATGTTAAAGATGCAAGCTACTACATGTTTACATGGTATACCAAACACTTCCCATTTCCTACATGAGCAGCTCTTATTAGCTAGATTCACTACAACCTAATTTTGTCTACCATCATTAACCTGAAATAGTTCAACATCATTCCACACAACAGTTAACTATGATGCCTTTTCTTTTATTGCATTGAAAATCTTTGTCACAGTTGGTGTTAATAGGCCCTGACTCTTTTCAATCACCTTCTGAACTATCACTATCCTTTTCATGAGATATCCCCTAACATATTCTAGGTGAATTTATCACAGGACTATCCCTAGCTTCATGCAATTGTCTGTTAAAAACCTCACAGATATTGTTGATCAATATGTCATAGTTTGCCTTTCCTATTATAAGTAGTAACAAAACATTAAGCAAATTACTTAGCTACTAATAAGCATATTAGGTTATAAAGAATTACCTAAAAAGTGAGATTTGCTCTAATGCTTAGGAGGTATTTTCCTCTGAAGACATCAAATAACGTCTATTTTATAGCATCATTTATCCCATGTATTTAACCTATTTTGTATAATTATTGCAAAGAATTGTTACTTAATCATTTATATTTGAGAATTGCAGTAATTACTGAGTAGTTGGTGAATATTAGCAAAAGGCGCGCATTCTAGAGCTTAAACGAAGATGTTTTGAAGATTAATGGTTCTGACAACCAATACGCCGTATCCATCAAGGAAGATACGGCATATCCGTGCCTGCACTCACCAAAGACCACAAAGGAAACAAGTTCAATACGCCGTATCTAGAGAAGCTCAATACGCCGTATTCAGGATATAGTATATGAATATTCTGGAAGATATCAAGCGTGGTCCCTATTCCAAGAAACTCCAATACACCGTATCCAAACCCTTGGATACGCCGTATCGAACCGACTTCCATACTCTATAAATAGAAAACTCAAAATTAAGTTTTAAGTGTGCTAAATCATATTCTAGATACCTAAACCACAAAAGTCAATTTTCAGAGGAGAAAAAGAGCAGAAGAGGTCTTACAACGCATTCCAATCCATAGAAGACAATGTGTAATTTCTGATACTTGTGTAATCATTCAGTTTTTGGTATCATTCGTTAACTCGGTTAGTTCACCTTGGCTAAAACAATTACTCTTGTATTAATTATGATGTTTGAAGGCTAATACCTTCGGGTATTAGCCATTATTATGAAGATCTGAATGTTTGGTTTTGTTTATATCTCGATTGCTTAATTTATTGTTGAATGCTTGTTTATGTTTATCAATTCATACTTGTTTACGTGCTTTTGTATGCGACCTATCATTCAACTGGATCTAGTGATACAGACCAAGTAATCTAGATGCCGGGATAGCTCTCCATATAGTGATTTATACATCTAGAATCATAGGATCATAAGTATTGTCTTTCTAAAATCGTGCTAAGGATACACTTCTGGCTTAACTAGTTAACGAAAACTGTCTTTGGTTTATTGAACATGTTGACTAGTAGGTGAATTTAGATAATTCAACAAATAATAAATAGATCCTATTGGATAGTTGGACAAGTAAACTACTAGTGTATAAATTGTCATTAAGCAGTAAATGGGTAAAGTCTATATGAGCTATGGTTTAACAAGATCACCATTGCTTTAATCCCTATGATAGATTATAATTAGGTAATAAGGATGCTTTATGCGGATGCTTTAATTGTGACAGAATTAATGTGTATAGGTCTTAGGATGAAGTCCCGCCTAAGTCTAAGAATGATATGCCTCTTCGAGATAAGTAATCATTGCACTGAATAAACAAACCAACGTTCTAATCGGATTAATGATGGCTAATACAGTTTTCTATCATAAGGCTCGACCACTCTTTTATCTTCTGTTAATTTGCTTGCGTGGGTTAAAGTGTCTTGAATTGATTGTAGTCACCAAACAAACCCGTGCCAGTCTCTCAGGCTGAAACCCCCCTTTACCTGTTAGAATTAGGATTAGAACTAACATAGGATTAACATAGGTTTGACTTAGATTAGAATTAACATAGATTAGATAACCAAAATATAAATAAATTGAGAGATTTAACCTCGCTTCAAGTGTTCGACACCCTACTTACCACGAATCTACCACCGACCGGGTACACTGCCCGTTAAAATGTTATTTTTGGTTAAGTCGGCAAAATATAAATTTAAAACTTGAACTATCATAAATAAACACCACACAATTAATCTTGATTTTTATTTTATGTTTTGGTTTTTAACATTAGATTAGATCTAACCCTTAAGAGTAGTGTAAATTAGATTAGTGTATATTCTGTATATTTTTGTATATTTGTTAGTCTAATTGTTTTCTTGTAATTTGTGTGTTTAATTTAATTGTTTTCATAAATACATTGTTTTGGTAGATAACTCGATACGGCGTATCCACTTCCATTGGATACGGCGTATCCAACTTTCTGTCTAATACATCGTATTCATTCAATCGATTAATATGGCGTATTCACTTCTATTGAATACGGCATATCGATCATCTGAGACAGAATCAGAATCTTAGTTTTTATATTTGATTTTCTTGCTAAAAAATTTCTATCCAAAAGAGTCTATCCTACTGATTGTTTATCCCTTGTTTCAGGTAGTGCAGGACAAGGAGTTCAACAAGCAAACTATTCACACCTTACAAAGAACCTGAACGAGAATTTTGATCATTTAGGAGACACTTCAAGACATTAAGCCTTGACGAATTGAGATCGCTTGATTTCAATCTATTTTTTGACCTAGAATACTCGGAGAAAGAAGTTGCAGAAACAATGGCGGAAACTATGGAGCAATACATGAGCAAGACCCGAGCTGACTATGGATCGGGAGTTGCTAGTCCCAAAATTAAAGACAAGGATAACTTTGAACTGAAGGGACAATTTCTCAAGGAACTACAGACTAACACTTTTAGTGGTTCGGATCATGAAGATGCGAATGAACACATTGAAAAAGTTCTTGAGATTGTCGATCTATTCTACATTCCAAATATCACTATAGACCAAATGATGCTTAGAGCATTTCCAATGTCCTTAACTGGAGCCGCAAGCCGTTGGCTAAGAAACGAACCAACTGGTTCAATTACAACTTGGGATGGTCTTAAAACAAAATTTCTGAACAAATATTGCCTACCTGGTCAAACTGCAAAGAAGATGGAGGAAATCAACAACTTTCAGCAAGAACCAGATGAAAACCTTTACCAAGAATAAGAGTGATTTAAAGAACTCTTGATGAAGTGTACTTAACACTATTTAACAGAGATGCAGGAGGTAATCTTGTTTTATAATGGATTGGGAATTCCTACTTGACAAATTCTTGACTCAAGATGTGCAATACCATCAAAGATTATTGCTGATGTAAAGGTAGCCATCTAAGAAATGACTGAATACTCTCAAAAATGGCATAATGGAACATCTAGGTCAAGAAGTGCTGAAACTTCTGACGGATTGGCAGCTATACAAGCACAACTGAACAATCTTGGGAGCGAGATCAAGAAAGTGAATGAAAAAGTCTATGGTGCTCAAGTTGGATGCGAACAATGCAAAGGATCCCACTACACCAAAGATTGCCCACTAAAAGAAGAAGAGAAAACCCTAGAAGAAGCTTACTACATGCAATTTGGTGGACCTTTTCAAGGAGGAGGATATAGAGCAGCAGCTCCGGGATTCTATCAAAGGAACAATGTGAATCCTTCATACCAAGAACGAAGGCAATATATGGAAGATATCCTGAGCAAATTCATGAGTGAATCAGCAAAGAGACATGAAGAAAACTCCAATTTGATTAAAGAAATTCGAGCTTCGTCAGATGTTGTCATTCGAAACCAAGGGGCATCTATTAAAACCTTGGAAATCCAAATCGGGCAAATGAGCAAGGTACTACAGGAAAGAGGATTTGGAAGTCTACCTAGCTCTACTGAAGTAAACTCGAGAGATCAAGTCAAGTCGATTTGAACTACTATTGAAGCTGATTCATACCCGATATGCCGTATTAGATCTTCCCAATACGTCGTATCCACTGGGCAGAACTGTACACTCATGTACGAGACAAGACAAACACCGATTCCGTTTCTAAGTCGTTTGAATGGTTACTACTGTGAAGAAAAGAATGGATCATATAGACCATAATTCTCGGAAGCTTACTCTGAAGCTTCATAATCCATACCCTAAAAGGAGAAAGACCCAAGGAGCTCAACTTTACCTTGCTTTATTAATAATGTTTGCTTTGATAATGCCCTTGTTTACTTAGGAGCTAGAGTTAGTGTTATGCCTCTCTCGACCTACCTTAACTTAGGATTAGGCGAATTAGCTCATAATAAGTTAACAGTTGAATTAGCAAGCAGGACTGTGAAATATCCAAAAGGAATAGTTGAAAACATACTAGTAGGAATTGGTAAATTTACTTTTCCCGTAGACTTTATAATTCTAGATATGCACGAGGATATCAAAATGCCCTTGATCCTCGGAAGACCATTTTTGTCTACCGCCCGTGCTAAGATTGATGTTTACAAAAGAAAGATTACTTTAAGGGCCGGGGAGGAAAAAACCTGCTAGTAGTTTAATTAAGAAGGTCTTCATGTTAAGTTTGAGAGAAAGAATGGAACTTGATTTAGAAGCTAAGCTTATGGGAGAGACTTTGGTGTTAAATAGATCATTAGACCCTTTCTTGGAGGATTACATTGAATTAAATGATCTAAATGAACCATTTAAACTTAGAAGAAATCAAGGTGATGATTTAATGCCTACCATTGAGGAAGGTGAGGTAATTGAGGAATTTAAAACTAGGGATGATGAACTTGATACTGGAATTAATGATTACCCTAGTTATTGTGACTATGATAAGAAGATTCATATAGATTGTGCCCACAACTTAAAGTTTTCTTGCATGATATGACTTGAATTTACACACGCTAACTTTTTCCCATTATTGTATGTCAATGTGATGTCCAAAAAATTTCATAATTCTGTAATGAAAGATAAGATGGTGTACAAAGGGAATAATGTTATAGGAGCTTTAATGAATGTGCCTATTTTTGTTGGAACCTTTTCTGTTGTGACGGATTTTGTAGTTTTAGAAAATATAGATGAATATCATGATGAAGGAATGGGCAATATTATTTTTGGCGAACCATTTTTGAGAGATGTTAGGATTAATGCAAAACGATTTGAAGGGATGATTACCATTTACAATGATAATGATGAAGTAACTTACCAAAGGGTGTCATCACATCCAAGATTTAAATACCACACTAATGAGCAGTGCAACAAGATTCCACCATTACTGAAGGTAAGTGAAAAGGATAAGATAAATGGAATCTCGCATTCGTACCAAAAGCTTAAAGGGTTCTAAAAATGAGTATTGAACATAAGACCCGATTACATTCGAGATGCGAAGATGGAAGAATGGCTCACACGCGGGCACATTAGCGTGCATGAGATGGAATGAATGAGAGAAGCTGAAGAAAATTCTAACTTAAAGACTTCGCTGTAAACGAAAGTGCTTCCCGAAAGACAACCCGGATTGTTATTTAATTTTATCGAGTCTGTCTTCCTATACATCAATACGGCGTATCCGCTCCATACCATACGGTGTATTGAATGTCTGAACGTTATCAGTCTTTACTTTTTATGCACTTTAAAAACATTATTGTCAGTTATGGTAATACGACATATTCATGCACATGATACGGCGTACTCACCAAAACTAACCCGTATTTAGTTTGTTTAGTTTAGTTTAAATTAACCGTAGGTACCAAGATAGGAATACACGTTTTTTCCTATATTTTATACAGGACCTTAAGAAAGAAATATCGACAAATATTGGTGGAGAATTTACAAATCTGGATATCTTGAAGTGTTGGAGTCTTGAAACTTCAAAACGACTGTTCAACATAATCTTGCTCAATAAACTCAACATGGAGAATCTACCGAGCAAATATAAGGAGAGTTTCTCATTCTAATTCTTTTTAATTCCCGTATTTAATGTTTTATCTATACAACAAGGACGTTGTATAATTCAAGTGGGGGGGATGAATTAGAATGTTTACTTGTCCTAATTTTCACACTAAAATGCTTAAATTATGCTCAAATTTATTTTTTTTTCAAGCATACTTTTGTGAAATTACTTGATACATTACCCGCATACAATAACCCTTGTTAGATATTGTGAGGATTTAACCTTATCCGTTTTTAAATGTTTACCCAAATTCCACAAAATATGAGTGTGCCGGTGATGTAGTAGACTTTAGAACTTGGCTTGGTATATCTATTCGAGACCGCAATAATGAGTACTATAGATTTAGATGGAGTAACTTGTTAAAATTGGTAAATTTTAGGAAAGCACCCAAATCGCCTTTACATGTTGCTTATTAACTAACTACACTGGTTAGTTAACCCCCGTATAAACCCTTTGTTTACTATTATTTTAAGAGTAAAATACCCCTAGAACTACCCGTAGAGCCAATCCTTTATAAACTACACCAATTATTTTGTTTCGTTACACCTTTACACCTTAGCCTACCCTGTTAGATTAAGTTTATTTTACAGCTGCTAGTTGCTTAAAAGTGTAAAGTTTGTATTTCTCGAGTCTTGTGTCTATTTTGGTACGGTTGGAAGAAATTTGCACATCGCAAATGGAATGTATATTAAAGTCAAAACTCGTGTATTTTTACTACCATCATAATTAATGGTACGTCCGAAGAACGAAGAATGACCGAAGAAATTATCCGAAATTATTATGATCGTGAAGATGGTAAAACTACACCGAGTTTCTTAGTATAGTGTTAAAAAAATCCAAAAAATTAGAAAAAACAAAAAGAGAGAAAGAAAAGTTTGAAGATAATCATTTCACAACTACCGAAGGAATTACACGAAGGATCGATTATTCATTGATACAAATCGACGATGTAGAGTATTGTATAAAGTGGAAGATATTGCCACTTGCCTTGTAAAGTATGTAAAGTATGAGATGTTTAGGAAGTTGACCGTTACGGGAACGCCAACTTAGGTTGTTGTTTTTGATCTATCATCTAGACGTTGTAAATAGTTGTGTCTTTATCATGGTAACGGTCAGGAAAAAGTGTCTAGCAACTTGTATTTTGTTTCGTAATTTTTTAATTTAACAACAATTTAATTCCCTTTCCTAATCATTAACCATGGGTTTTACGAGAATGAGGATGTGATCGAGCGTGCATGTCTATTCCGTCGTTACAGCCATGTATGCATGTCTCAGCTGCCTTGTTGGTTTATTACTATTGGTGAAAGTTAGAAGATCCATACCCTATATTACTCTACTATTCCTACTCTTTAGCTTATTTAAGGTGGGATTGAGCAGTCACATGTGTCTATCCCATCGTTACAGGTGTGTATGTGTGGTCTTTGTCGCCCTCCTGGAATATTGGTATCGATAAAGATTAGTTAGAGTAATCAACCCTAAGCCTTCTCATATAAACCCATATTTACCTTTATAAACTTGTTACTCCTTAGCTTTAGCGGTGGAGATGTGTATCCTTGCCAAGCTTATGATAGAATACTCGTCATGACCGAGCAATTAAGCAAATTAGTTACATGTTACCACATAGATTAGTTGAGTGATTTGAGTGTTTTTATCTTCCTATTTCATGAGGTGTTTGGTTGTGTACTTGTAATAGATCAAATAAATGCTTTAACGGAAAATATCCTTAGGGATACATTTTTATAAACTTCTAAAGGCTACTTGAGGACAAGTAGGATTCAAGTAGGGAGATATTTGATGACATCAAATAACATCTATTTTATAGCATCATTTATCCCATGTATTTAACCTATTTTGTATAATTATTGCAAAGAATTGTTACTTAATCATTTATATTTGAGAATTGCAGTAATTATGGAGTACTTGGTGAATATTAGCAAAAGGCGCACATTTTGGAGCTTAAATGAAGATATTTTGAAGATTAATGATTCTGACAACCAATACGCCGTATCCATGAAGGAAGATACGGCGTATCCGTGCCTGCACTCACCAAAGACCACAAAAGAAACAAGCTCAATACGCCATAGCCAGAGAAGACCAATACGCCGTATTGGATATAGAGTATGTAAAGATTCTAAAAGATATCAAACGTGGTCCCTACTCCAAGAAACTCCAATACGTCGTATCCAATCCCTTGGATACGCCGTATCGAACTGACTTTCAGACAATATAAATAGAAAACTCAAAAACAAGTTTTAAGTGTGCTAAATCATATTCTCGATACAAAAACCTCAAAAGTCGAATTTCAGAGGAGAAAAAGAGCAGAAGAGGTCTTGCAACGAATTCCAATCCATAGAAGACAAAGTGTAAATTCTTATACTTTTGTAATCGTTCAGTTTTTGGTATCATTCGTTAACTCGGTTAGTTTACCTTGGCTAAAACAATTACTCTTGTATTAATTATGATGTTTGAAGGCTAATACATTCGGTTATTAACCGTTATTATGAAGATCTAAATGTTTGGTTTTGTTTATATCTCGATTGCTTAATTTATCGTTGAACGCTTATTTGTGTTTATCAATTTATACTTGTATACGTGCTTTTGTATGTGACCTATCATTCAACTGGATCTAGTGATATAGACCAAGTAATCTAGATGCCATGATAGCTCTCCATATAGTGATTTATACATCTAGAATCATAGGATCACAAGTATTGTCCTTCTAAAATCATGTTAAGGATACGCTTCTGGCTTAACTAGTTAACGGGAATTGCCTTTGGTTTCTTGAACATGTTGACTAGTAGGTAAATCTAGATAATTCAACAAATAATGTTTTAATTCCATTTGATGGTTGGACAAGTGCACTACAAGAGTATAAATTGCCATTAAGCAATAAGTGGGTAAAGTCTCTGTGAGATAGGGTTTAACAAGATCACCATTGCTTTAATCCCTAAGATAGATTATAATCAGGTTATAAGGATGCTTTATGCGGATGCTTTAATTTTGACAGAATTAATATGTCTAGGTCTTAGGATGAAGTCTCGCCTAAGTCTAAGAACGATATGCCTCTTCAAGATAAGTAATCATTGCACTGAATAAACAAACCAACCTTTTAATCGGATTAATGATGGCTAATACAGTTTTTTATCATAAGGCTCGACCGCTCTTTTATCTTATTTTAATTTGCTTGCGAGGGTTAAAGTGTCTTGAATTGATTGTAGTCACCAACAAACCCATGCCAGTCTCTCAGGCTGAAACCCCCCTTTACCTATTAGAATTAGGATTAGAACTAACATAGGATTAGCATAGGTTTGATTAGATTAGAATTAACTTAGATTAGATAACCAAAATATAAATAAATTGAGAGATTTAACCTCGCTTCAAGTGTTCGACACGAACCTACTTACTACGAATCACCACGACGCGGGTAAACCTTCCCGTAAAGTGTTTGCTTTTGTTTAAGTCGGACAAAATAAAAGATTAACACCCTGAACTATCAAAAATAAACACCACACAACGACACATCATCACTTTCGATGTTTCAGGAATTATTTTAGTTTCAACATCAATGGAACCAGTAATAATGGAATTGTAAAGTAGTTTCCCGTTTGAGATTTGCTCTTTGCAAACGAAGAAGCGCTAGAACAATGGAACATAAGTTGTCTTGTTGAAGCATAGGAGGACGTTTTTCGGAACCAGCGAGCATCAGATTTCTTGTTTGAGATCTACATAGCAAAAGTTCAGGGTGAAAGGACATTATAGGATCATTTAGTGATTAGTATGATTTATGTACTATATGATGTGGTTTAAGTGTTCTTGAATTTGTGTTTTGGTTTTATATCATTTTAAGTGTTTGATATGAAATTGATTCACTGAAAAAATCTAAATAATCTCTTGATAATCCCAGTCATTGTCTGTAGAAATATTACTAACCGGCGGGATTTTACTGAGACAAAATCGTTGGACGATTAAACTCAAACCGCTGGTAATAGACCACTAGCAAATCACTATCACTGGAAGAGAAACAATCATATCCCTAGAAATGGTTCCACCAAACCGCTAGGAGTGAGTTACCAAATCGCAAGTTTTAAGAGATACAATCGCTAACAAAAAAAATATCAATCGCTGGAGCAAGCTGTCTCAAATCGTTGGATAAAATCTGGCCAAAATACTAGCTTTATGTCGCTCAAATCGCTGAGAAAAGCCGAGTGTGCCAAACCGCGAGAAATCAAGTATCAAATTGCAGGACATTTTGTTCCAATCCGCTATAACAAGTTCCTATATCCTAAATCACAAAAGTCAAGGCTGTCAAATCGCTAGAGATAAACTAGCCAAACTGCCAGGTAAAGTGCCAAACACTAACACAAATCTAACCAAAATCGCTAGCAAAAATGTCCAAACGCTGGGAGAAACACACCAAAATCATCTCTAATATAAAGAAAAAAACCCAACATGACAATGACACAAAAACAAGTACACATAAAATACACAAAGACAACCTTTTAAGTTTTTTTCATGAAAGTTTTTGCAAAACTAACTATATCAAAGGCTAAGTGTCTATCATAAAAACCTAACTTCATGCAACGTTTTTTTGACATCAAAATTATTAACCACTTTTTTATTAGCAGTAGAAATGAATAATAATTGCTTATATTCTTAGATTTCAAGTAAAAATGCACACAAACAATCACGTAATCATTCCTAGGCTCTTGATACACTTTGTAACACTTCATCATTCATACACAAAGATGAAAGAAAGAAATTATAGAGAGAGGAAAGTAGAGAAAGAGATGGAGAGAAAAAGGAGGATGATTCTATTAGAGAGAAATGAGAACCAACACCTTCTTAACATGCTAGGAAGGTGGTATTTATACTACAAAGAGGATCGGCTTCCTTGGGCTTTCTTTGGGCCGAAACTTAAACACTAGTGGGCTTTAAGCCCAAAACCTAGGCTCAGTTAGCTTAAGTAATTCCCATTAACTATATTAATCCTATACAAGGTTCAAAAATATATAATGACCATCACTTTACTAAAAACTAAGGCTAACAGATTGACTGGATACTATAGGAGGTTTGTCAAAAATTATGCTTCTATTATTATGCCACTTACTGCTTTATTAAAAAAATGCATTTGGGTGGAATAAGGAGGCTTAGTTGGCAATTGAAACTTCGAAGACTGCAATGACTCAAGTACCAGTTTTGCAATTGCCTGATTTTAATGAAACCTTTGTAATTGAGACTGATGTATCTGGTGTGGGAATTGGGGTTGTACTGCAACAAAAAGGTCATCCAGTTGCTTTCCTCAGAAAAGACTCTAGCACCAAAACATCAAACCTTGTCTACGTATGAAAAGGAGTTCTTAGTTATGATTCAAGCTTTAGAGAAATGAAGGGGTTATCTTCTAGGCATACACTTTATCATCAAAACTAATCATTTTAGCCTTAAGTACTTGTTAGATCAGAGAATTACTACTCCTGCACAAATGAAATGGTTACCAAAGCTAATGGGGTTTGACTATGAAATTATGTACAAAAAAGGAGCTGAAAATGTGGTAGTAGATGCTCTTTCAAGGATCCATAGCCAACTTAATTTTTTACAAATGGGAGTTATTACCTTATCCAGTGAGTTGTATGATAGGGAATTGAAATCAAGAATTGAGACGTTACAGTCTAATTCAAGCTCTTCCAAACACTACTCTTGGTCAAATGGACAACTTTTGAGGAAAGGGAAACTAGTGCAATGATGAAATTTTAAAGAGTGACTTAATGAAGTATTTCCATAGTGGGCTAGATGGTGGACACTCTGAAATGCAGGGAACAATCAAGAGAATGCATGCTTTGGTGTATTGGAAAAAGATAAGAAAGCGGATAAAACAGTTTATCAGGCAGTGTGATACTTGTCAAAGATTCAAACCTGAGTTGATCCCTTACCCTGGATTATTACAACCATTGCCAATACCAACAAGTGTATGGACTAAGATATCCATAGATTTTATAGAGGGCTTACCTATATATAAAGGAAGGTCGATTATCATGGTCATTGTGAATAGGTTGAGCAAGTACAGTCACTTCATACCTCTCATTCATCCTTACATAACAATTCAAGTAGCTCAATCCTTTTTAGATATTGTCTATAGGCTACATAGATTGCTACAAATCATTGTCAGTGATAGAGATGCAATATTCATGAGTAGATTTTAGAAGGAATTGTTCACCTTGTTACACGTCAAACTACATACTTCTACTGCCATCCTCAAAGTGATGGTCAGACAAAGGTAGTCAATAGAAGCTTGAATGTTACCTAAGGTGTATGTGTGGAGACAAGCTAAAAGAATAGGTAAATTAGATTCGTCTAGCAGAGTATTGGTACAACACTTCATATCACACTACTATTAAGACAACTCCCTATCAATTTGTTTTTGGCCAACCAC
>BQNB010058271.1:0-37826 GCA_026074375.1 Tanacetum coccineum
CAAAACAGTCCAGGTCTCGTTCTTCATCTTAATGACGCTTGATCACAGCAGTTTAAGCCTCGGTCCTCATTGTCTCAATATGTCTATTCACATCAGTTCAGGCCTCATTCTTCATCTTGATGACGGTTGAACAAAACGGTTTAAACTTGTCCCTTAATGTCAAATGACGTCTGCTGGCATCTCTTCAAGCCCTGTTCCTTAAAGTAAAGAAAGGTGTACGCCTTCAGAGAAAAGGAAAGTGTACGTGTCAGTGCATTTATCCTTGACAACGAAAAGAGAAATCTTTTTGGTCATGAGCTAATATAACAAAACATTCCAAGTTTTGAGCTCATGGTAATGGCTTGTAATCAAATGTTAGATTGCAACCCCATCTTTAGATAAAAGGAAAATGTACGTGTTAGTGCATTTATCCTTAATAACGAAAAGAGAAATCTTTTCGGTCTTGAGCTACTTTCGAAACACTCAATGTTTGTTAGCTCAAGTCGATGGCTTTCTCGTATCTTCTGTACCAACCCAGTTTTTTTCAAAGAAAAGGAGGTGTACGCTTCCAGTGCGCTTTAGCTTACAAAAGAAGAGAAAACTTCTGTGTTTTGACCATTCTCATTAACAAGCTCAATTTTCCCATGCTTGTTCGTTTTAGTTAAGTGACAACGTACCTAGCAGGTATTATAATTCCTAATCAAAAATTGGCAACGCATATGCAATTTTTGAAGGGGGAGAATAGGAATTTAAATGTATGTAAAATGGTTTATCTTGGTCTTTGAATGTGTACAAAATGGTCAAATGTGAAAGTTAAGTGTTAAATTTGTAAGGTGTTAAATCTGTCTGTAGGGTGTTAAATCTGTCTGCTAGGAGATTAAGATAATCTAAATGCCTTGGATCTTGCTAATGTTAGAATAGCGGCTGCATATTCTTGATGGCGGAAAGTTAACCTATGCAGTGGCGTTTTGGTGATATGTTGGCAGCGTCTAAGCTAATTGTCCATGTCTTGGCCCAAAAGCCCAATAAACCTCTTAGGTCTTTCCAAAGGACCATTTGTCTTGTTGACTCTCATACAGGCTTAGTTAACTTGTCATTGAGCAGTCAATAACTCTAGACCATCGGACAAGATTGACAACGTTGACGTAACCACAATGTCCAGTGACTCTAATGTGTAATATCTTCGTGCTAAATTCTATAACAAGGGCCATGTCAAACTCAAGGCGAACATCTTTATCTAACATTGATTATATGCTATGTTTGTCTATCTTTGTTGATATTATTTAACAATACGATGGCAGAAGAAATATTCCTCACGAACCTACAATAGATGAGATGAAACAGATCCTTCATTGCTCAAAAACAGTTATAGAATTGGAAGAGGGAACCTTCTCTAAAGATCTACAAAGTTGCAAAGAATTCATATCAATCCACAATTCAGTTGATATTTACAAGAACCCTAACTCGATAGGGCATTCACTGCATCAGCAAATCCCCCTTCTAATCTACATTCAGGCTGCCTGGAATACTCCTGACCACATGATGCAAAGAGACTGGGTTGTATAGCTTTCAAATTGATGAAATGGATTACTCTGAGTCGAACTTTTTCGGAAGGCCATTAGAGATCACTCTGCATGAACAACATCGTCCCTAAACTAGACTTAGCTTGGAAATTAAGTAAAGATCTATCAGCTTAACTGAGCTGAAAGAAGAAGCTGTTGCAAGAGAAGTTCATGCTACTCATGCAAGAATTGTGTCTAGACCAGACCCTGAGCCCATACAAGAAGACCAGACTGTATCAAACTCTGGAAAATTACATGTCTCTCTTGTTGGACCAAACCCTGAGCACATGGATGATGAATTCCTCGCCACAGCCTACCCAAAGGTTCATGAAAACCTGAAGCTCATAACAACGAACGAGTACAATCAAGAAAATCCAGAAAGTCATTCTGGTTCTATGTCTTCCATGAAAAATCTCGATGACACTTATAACTTTGGGGATCAATTTCTTTATGACAAACCAACCGAAGATGATCAGGAGAAATCTAAAGTTATAGAGGAGTCTGATTCCACCATACCTGATCCAAGTCATCAGACAGTAACGTCAACTCCTCCAGTAATTGCTCCCTTCACAGATGTCTCATCTATTAAGTCGTCATCACTGGTCTCTCCTCCACCAATCAACACGGAAGCTACAACAATCAACACATCTCTCCCTGAAATCACTCTATTTCATCGCCCTTCAGCTAAGGAGCGCAAGATTGGAGCAAAGAGATGTATGAAGTAAATGAGACTGATCACTCTGCTAATGTTTTGGCTTCAATTAAATCCCAAGTTCCTACGGTTGTTGATGAATATCTAGGAACAAAACTTGATGATGCTCTCCTTAAGATTCTTGAACGACACACTGCAGATTTAATCGAGAAATACTCTGTGCTGCCTGGCCCAGAGTCCATCAAGAATCAAGAATCTGAAAAGAGTCCAAAGGAGATTATCAGAATCAAAAGGGAACAAGGTGAGGAGAAACAAGATTCAACTTACTCCATCAGGTCAACAGACAAAGTGGCTCTTGAAGAATTTGATCTAAAGAGTGCTCTCTTCAAACACATGAATAAGAACAAGACTGCAAACAGAAATCCTGCCAACTACCATCTATACCATGCTCTTATGGAAGCTTTAATAGAAAACGAAGATGCCATGGATAAGGAAGTTATAGTCAAGGTTAAAGAACCACAGGAGAAAGCATGATAGTCTGATGATGATGTAAGATGATGATGATTGACGAAGGCCCTCACTGGATCAAACCAGGGTATGTCAACAAAAAGGAGAAGACACAGATTCAGGTGCATCTGGGTCAGCTCAAACTCCTAACAAAAGATGAGAGCAAAGATCGAAGACAACATCCAGCTCTTACCTCAACTGGATGACAGATCACTGACACAAGAGATGATGTTGTTAACTCTCTGATGCATATGCTTCCAAACAACATCTAGATCACTGACACAAGTCTGATGCATATGCTGAATTTGAACCCGAGCCCACACAAAGAAGACAGTTTGGTATTGCTTTCTGAGATTCCTTTATTGTGTCAAAGAAGTGGTCTTCTAATTCGTCTAAGAAGCTCAAGGGTGTTCAAACTCTTACTCCTGCTGAACAAGAGGCTGCTGACATAATGAAAGCTCTCAAGGAAAGCAAGAAAATGAGCAAGAGACAACCTGGAACTGGAGGCTCAAATGAAGGAACTGGTAACATACTAGGGGTTCCTGATGAGTCCACAGTCATCTCTAGAGCCTCAAGTGAAGGAACTGGATCCAAGCCAGGGGTTCCTGATGAGGAAAAAGCTAATTCTTTAGTGGGAAGCAGATATGGTCAGTGAACAATTTGACAGAGATGATAATGCTGGGGATGATAATAAGGAAACTAAGCCTGATCCTGAAGAAATATATAAGTAAAAGATGAACCAGGAAAAACTACTATGGAAACCGAAGTTGAATCCATGGTCACTGTTCCTATCCAACAAGTTTCTTCATCTGTACCTTTACTGATACTTCAGTCATCGATCTCTCATCTCCTAAATCAGTATCTCCTCCTTGTCAAGAATCATTCATTATAACTTTCACCACCAACATCCGCACTACAACAGAGCAATTCAGTTCTTGAAATGGTCAAGTCACGGCTCCTGTGCAAATCAGTTCAGGACCTGCGCCTTCTGTGATGACTCATGGATACATCAGTTCAGGACTCGTGCAAATCTCAGTTTCTCCAACACCATATGTTCCACCATCCAAGAAAGACTATGAGATCCTGTTGTAACCATTGTTTAATGAGTACTATAATCTTCCACCACGATCTGTTTCCCCAGTTCCGGTAGCTATTGTTGCTTCAAGAGCTGTTGATCCAGTTGGTTCACCTTCATCAACTACCAATGATCGAGATGAACAATCTACTAGTACTTCACCAACAAATCAGGAAATTCAATCTCAAGTCACTCATCAAGGTGTTGAAGAATAAATTCATGGACATCAAAATGCATAATTTAATAATGCACCCGCCTTCATATATTTCTTTCAACTCTGGTTTTGAAGAAACTAATTGACAAGGGGTCATTCCATTAAATTTGCATCATCCTATTCCACTGTTTTATACTATCACTAAGTTGACAAAGAATCACTCATTGGAGAATGTTATTGGCGATCCTTCTCGTCCAATTTCAACATAAAGTCAACTACAAGAACATGCCATTTGGAGCTACTTTGACGCAAATGAAAATCCAACTCCATTCGGTGTGAAACGGTATGGTTGAGATCTACTATCTCAAAGATAGTTTATGGTTTTTGAACAATTTTGTTTAGGACCCGTGCCTCAATTCATGGCTCCTGATCATAGCAGTTCAGGACCCGTGCTTCATGAAATGATGTCTGATCACAACAGTTTAGTCCTCGCTCCACAACGATAAGAGATGTCTGTTGAAAATGTCTCTTCAGGCCTCGTTCCTCAAGGACAAAAGGTTTCAGATTATGACAACTCTGAACCCGTGCCCCCAAGACAAAATGTTGTTCCTACAGCAGAGAAGATAGATTCGTCACAACAAGGGTTGGAATTTCTCTTCAGTCCTTTACTTGAAGAATATTACAATCCAACACACGGTCAAGCTGAGGAAAACAACAATAATCAAGCACCGAATGCATCGTTTCAAGAAGATGAATTTATCAATCCTTTTTGTACACGGGTACAAGAAATTGGTGAGTCTTCCTCACGCAACATTGATAATACCGATGTGCCCTGTCGCGTCATATCAACACATAAGTCTGATTAACGATGGAACAGAGTCATCCTTTGAACAAAGTCGTGGAATCAACCATGCCCGTTTCAACAGACGGACAGCTTGCCGCAGATTCCTGAAATGTGTATGTTAACGCTCACGGTGAGTTTTGTTGAACGAAGAACTCTTAGGAGGCAATGGCTGTTCTTTTTTTTTTTTTTTTTTATTTTTTTTTCTTCTTGTTTTTTTTTTTTTATTTTTCTTATTTTTTTTTTTTTTTTTTTTTTTTTTTTTTTTTTTTTTGTTTTTTTTTCTTTTCTGCATGGATCGAAGCAATGCAGGATGATCTTCATCAGTTCGACAGACTAAACGTCTGGGAACTCGTCGACAAACCATTTGGCAAGATGGTTATTAAGCTAAAGTGGTTATGGAAGAACAAAATGGATGAAGATCAGACTGTAATTCGCAACAAAGCACGACTTGTTGCTAAAGGTTATGCTCAGGAAGAGGGTATTGATTTTGAAGAATCATTTGCTCCAGTTGCTCGCTTGGAAGCAGTTCGGATTTTTGTTGCCCACGCAGCACACAAGTCTTTTCCAATCTATCAGATGGTCGTGAAAACGGCATTTCTTAATGGTCCACTGAAGGAAGAGGTTTACGTTGCTTAGCCGGAAGGGTTCGTTGATCCAGATCATCCAGAAAAAGTCTACCTTCTAAGGAAAGCTTTGTATGGATTAAAGCAAGCTCCAAGAGCCTGGTATGATGAACTATCAAACTTCCTGATGTCCAAAGGTTTTTCTAAAGGTACAATTGGACCCAACTTTATTCAAGATAAAATACGGGGAGGATATTCTACTTGTGCAGATTTACGTTGATGACATAATTTTTGGGTCTACAAACCCTAAATATTCAAAAAGATTTGAAAAGTTAATGCAAAGTAGATTTGAAATGTCCTTAATGGGGGAGATGAAATTCTTTTTAGGACTTCAGATTCACCAGTCCCCAAAAGGTATTTTTATCAATCAGGCCAAGTACGCTTTAGAAATTCTGAAAAAGCATAATATGGACAATTGTCACTCCATTGGTACACCATTGGCTACAAAACCCAATCTAGATGTAGATTTGAGTGGAGAACCCGTAGACCAATCTGATTATCGTAGTAAAATCGGGTCACTCATGTACTTGACATCTAGTAGACCAGACTTAGTGCAAGCAGTATGCTATTGTGCACGTTATCAAGCACGACCAACTCAAAAGCACCTCAAGGAGGTTAAAAGAATCTTTAAATACCTAAAGGGTACCATTAACATGGGACTCTGGTATCCAAAGGATTCTGGCTTTGAACTAACAGCATTTTCAGACGCTGATCATGACGGATGCCTTGATACTCGAAAAAGCACTTCTGGAGGGATACAGTTCCTTGGTGATAAACTTGTAAGCTGGATGTCAAAGAAATAAAACTGCACAGCAATGTCTTCAGCAGAGGCAGAGTACGTGGCGTTATCTGCAAGTTGTGCTCAAGTAATGTGGATGAGGACACGTCTTAAAGTTTATGGCTTCAACCACAACAAAATACTGTTGTACTACGATTCACAGTCAGCCATAGCAATCTCATGCAAAGCCGTACAGCACTCTCATACAAAGCACATCCATACTCGGTATCACTTCATAAAGGAACAGGTTGAAAATGATATTATTAAATTATATTTTGTCAGAACTGAATACCAATTAGCTGATTAATTTATGAAAGCCCTTCCTGAGGATCGGTTTTTGTATCTTGTCAGAAGGATTGGTATGAGATGTTTGACTCCAGCAGAACTGGAGGTTCTGACAAATATAACTGCTTGATATTATCATCAAACATGGCTTATGTACATTTCTGTGCATAACCCGGGCCTCATCGTAAAGGAAAATACACGTCTCAGTGCATTTTTCCTTAGCAACGAAAAGAGAAGTCTTTTCGGTATTGAGCTACTCTAACAAAACATTCAAAGTTTTTGAGCTCATGACAATGGCTTGCAGTTATTTCTGACTGCAACCCGCTTTTCAATCTGAGGAACACATGTCGTCGAAAAGACAGTTGTTCCTGACAACGGGTAATTAATTTTTTCCCGGGCATGGATTATTTCATATCCATGCATCATAAGAATAAGTGTACGTTTCAGTGCATTTATTTGTCAAAATAAGAGAAATCTTATTTCAATTGGGAAAAAGTTGTCTTCACAATGAATCAATATTTTCAGTAATCACGAAAAGATTTTCCAAGATAATTCGACCTCTCAAACAATGACTACAGCTCTTTAAATAGAAAACGGGTCATTATTTGAGGGGGAGAAAGTGTCAAATAATCTTTTAAACGGTCTTTCAAAATAAGTCAAGGATTAAACAGTTGAAGTTTTTGATAATGACAGATAACAATTTAAAGGGAGTTAATTCATATTAACTACATGTGCCTTAGATGTCATTTGCTTCAAACTTTAGGGACTTATTTGCAATTGAAGACTTAGTGAATTCAGGCTTTAAACTACATACGACTAATATTGCCAACGCGTCATAGTTTGTAAAAAGACTTAGGAATGTTTGGAAATTCTTTCGTAGTTTAAAAAGCCTTGAAACTGATTCTCACGGGATAGATTTAAGTTTATTAATTCTGCGAACACGATCTCAAGCATGTGTGCATATAAGATTTTTCTGATTCTGAGGTATCGAAAACATCAAGGGGAAGGAGTAAATACACTGAAAGGTACAACAACTACACGTGATAGAATCCATAGCCTTATTTAATTGTAGGCCATTCCGGGAAGACAAATGTCTTATCCGCAGAGAAAATCAGTGTTTTATCGTGTTACTTTCCGGTGCGCTATTCCAACCACATAGGAGAAGAGATATCTTGTCATTTATGGTATGCATCAGTTGAGATACCAGGGAAATGTGTTGACAGAAGATTGATTAGAGCGTGAGAAGATTGGTTACTGATTCAATTAATGCTTCCTTTAACAGTCAATCACCAAGCGTGTTTTTAAAGGAGTAGAAATATTTGATCAAAGAGGTACATATTGGTATGATAAGTATGATAATTCCTCTAGTTAGTCAGTATCCGATAGAAAGAAAAGTGTACATTTGGGACTTAGTTGTCTTAGGTGTTATCAGTTCGTCTACTGAGAGGGAATAATTGAGATATCCGGGACTTAGTTGACTTTGGTGTTTCAATTTATATCATCACTATCATGTTAAGAGAAATTTAGACATCCGGGACTTAATTGACTTTGGTGTTGCGGTTTCGAATTAATTGCGTACTTCAAAGATTTGGGCGTCAGACTTCAAGTCTTCTTAATGCGAATTGCAAGAAGGCTTTGAATCTACTCAAGAAAGGATTGCTGATTCAAGGGGAAGCTAAGACAACTTCCAAAAGGAGAGTATCGAGACGGACTACAGACTGTTGATTGCTAACATGGACAAAATGACTATGTCATTTTTGGTTTGAACATATTCAGGTCCTGTCTCATACATAATCTTGTGAATATATAAATGTGTAGTGTAGACTTAATTATAGGCTAATATAAATAGTGATTGAGTACAAATTTTCAAGAATTTCTTAGAAAATTCAAAATCTTTCAAATTACAGTACTCAGGACTATCTTATATTTCCCTCAACGATTAAGGGGGAGCATTAATCTGTTCCAAACAAGGCTTGTGAATAATTGGCACACTTTTCTCCCAATTTTTTATAACATATTTAAATCAATTGATATCCAAAATGTCAAATGATTTGAAATTTTTGATAAGGGGAGAAAATGTGATTAAAATATGTAATGTGATCATATTACTCAAGTGTATTCTCCACCAACATGTGCTAAACAGTTTCGAGTACCGATGCACATGTTGAGGGGGAGCGTTTCTAAAAAGCAAAAACAATCGTGTACTAAACACTTTGATAGTAATATCACAAGTACCTGATTGAGTTTTTCAACAGTGATTTTATGGCAAGGTGAACTGTACCAAAAGACTGACCATGTATTTACTGTTATCGAAGTTATTTGGATGGTAAGGTTAGAGTACGTTCCAGTGATCCTGCCAGAACCGGAGGGATCTACCCAGAGACTATCCACTAGTTTAGTGTAAGACGGGGAGTCCTTATGTATGATAAAAAGGAGTAAAGAGAAGCAAAAGGGAAATATTGCAGACTGAGATGGATGCTAGTACTTGAATAAACCAACAAGTTTCTAGTCTAAACTCAAGTAAGCGACTGAAGGGTTGAAGAATGAAAAAGAATTGTACATATAAAGGGTGTAAAGAAAGAAGCCCTCCATACACTTAAGGCAGAAATCGGGTCACTACTATTGCTGTTAGAATCACTAAGAGAATGCATGACATAGAAGTGACATTCCAATAGACCAGTGATGCAATCACAACCCTTCCCAAGCCACTCAGAATCTCTCAAAAGATTTCTTTTCATTTCTTACAGAGACTAAACATGTAATCACATTGAATCAACTCACTCCGAGTAAGTAGGTAATGAAAAGGTGGCAAGTCCGCTCAGCCTCCGATCACTAAAATCAAAAAAGTACTTTTGAGTCTAGAGCCAAGTGTCATCAATTAATCTAGTTAGGACAATTCTAATATACTTGTTATTCACACACCTATAATACAAGTTTAATCATAAGATCCTAACGCAATTATCCTTGTGATTTTGCCAGAACATCCGAGTGATACGTAAGTATTCATAGTGAAGATGGAAATCCTGCTTGAGCCAACCACAAACAAGCTCATGGTAGGTGACTTGTGAGATCCTTAATGGATCAAACTTGTGAAAACTGGAAAACAACAACGGTGCAATTCTACATGAATCAAACTTGTTCAGTAACACGAATTGACGGTTATTGACTTTGGAAAACAAATAAAACATTCGATGAGTTACAAAACTCTTTTGCAAAGTAAATCGCACGATTTGTTTTTACAAATAAATTTTCTCTTTATTGGCGACGTTTTATTACAGAACATTTTAAAGATGAGGATGGAGAACCGTGTTCCAACAAAATCAAAGTTCATAACCGCGTGCTCATTCTCAAATGACACATTTCGAAAAGATAATCAAGGAAAGCTAAGAATCTGTTATTAAAGACTTCCACAACTCTGAATATTCCAAGCTTTCAGATCAAGAAAAAGTGTGAGCATATCATTCCGAATGACCACCAAGTTTCACAAGATGGCAAAAGAAACACATGGAGGGTTTGATTATAGATTATGATTGGATGAGTGAACTCAAAGAAGCTCAAAGATCACATACAAGTCAAGCTAAAGCCTCAACGTCAAAGTTCACGCTTTATATTCACAAGAAAAGATCCATTGAAATCAAACATTTACGAGCTATACATAAGAACAAATCTGAAGATTGAAAGAGCTTAAGTTAGTATTTTTTTGGATGACCTCCCTTAGGGGGGAGATTGTTAGATATTAGACAAAAGGACCGGTTCACCCCATGATAAATTAACTGTTCATATAGCTCATAGTTATAATATGTTAACATATGACTTTGGTATGAACCGGGTACTAATTACCCGGTGTAATTGTAAGAACTATAAATAACTCATCCAACCTTGGAAGAGGTAAAAGCATCTATTCATTTTACACACACTCTTTAGTGTGTTTTCCTTATTTCTCTCTCAACTATTCTCTCTCTCTAACTTTCTCTCTCTAGATCTCTTTAGATCTATACATGTTTGTGTGAATTCGGGAACCTACAGAATCAATCTGGTCGTCTTGAGGATCTCCGTTCCAAGCTGTGTCATATTAACAAAGTTATTGATCAAGGGGGCGTAAATGATGATATTCTTCTGACGCGGTTAGATTTATTAAAAAAATTACATGATATTAAGTCTTCCGACGCTCGTAACTATATGCAAAAGGCTAAGATTCAGTGGGCTATTGAGGGCGATGAAAACTCAAATTTTTTTCATGGAATCATTAATCATAAATAAGCGAATTTGGCTATTAAAGGTGTTATGGTTGATGGTGAATGGGTGGATGATCCCTGTCGTGTCAAAGAAGAATTTCGTTTGCATTTTGCTAATCGGTTTCGAGCCCCGGCTGCCAACAGATGTAAACTTAACTATACCTTCCCTAATCGATTATCTTCTGATCAGTTGGACATGTTGGAGAGTCCGATCTCTAGAGATGAAGTGCGTAATGCTGTGTGGGCTGTGGAGAGAATAAATCTCCTAGACCAGACGGGTTCACTTTTGAGTTTTTTCAAAATTTCTGGGACACTTTAGGATCTGATTTTTGTGCTGCTGTGGAATGGTTTTTCGATCATAGTTCATTTTCTAGAGGATGTAACTCCTCTTTCATTGCTCTCATTCCGAAAAACCATGATCCTAAGTTCGTAAATGATTATCGTCCAATTAGCTTGATCGGGAGTCTTTACAAGGTTGTCACCAAAATATTAGCCACTCGACTTTCGTCGATCATCTCTGGTCTTATATCGGATGTTCAAACGGCGTTTCTTCCTAATAGGCAAATTCTTGATGGCCCGTTTATCATAAACGAATTACTTTCTTGGTGCAAGCATAAGAAACAACAAGCCATGGTGTTTAAAGTTGATTTTGCCAAGGCTTATGATTCGATAAGGTGGGATTTTTTAGAAGATGTGCTTAGAGCTTTTGGTTTCGGTTCTAAATGGTGCTCGTGGATTCGGGGTTGTTTACACTCTGGTATGGCTTCGGTCCTCCTTAATGGTAGTCCAACGTCCGAATTCCAATTTCATTGTGGGTTGAAGCAAGGAGATCCTTTGGCCCCATACCTTTTTATCTTAATTATGGAGTCTCTTCATCTTTCGTTATCTAGGGCCATCGAGGCGGGGATTTTTAAGGGCATCAAAATTGGTTCGTCTCTTAATATTTCCCATCTTTTTTATGCGGATGATGCGGTCTTTATTGGTGAGTGGTCTATTGCTAATCTATCTGGTATTACTCACATTCTTCATTGTTTTTCTTTGTTGTCCGGCCTCTCGATCAATCTTAAGAAAAGTCACCTTCTTGGAGTCGGGATTCGAAGTGAGGATGTTAATGCTGCAGCTTTATATTTTGGTTGTTCGACTATGAAAACCCCTTTTAAATACTTAGGGGTGATGGTTGGAGGTAATAGCTCAACTCTTCAGGCATGGGACGGTACGATTGGTAAACTTAAGGCTCGTCTATCTAATTGGAAACTTAAAACTTTATCTGTTGGAGGAAGGCTTACTCTTTTAAAGTCGGTTCTTGAGTCGACACCTATTTATAATATGTCCATCTATAAGGTTCCTAAGTCGGTGTTACAAACGATGGAGTCCATACGTAGAAAATTTTTCAATGGTGTTCAATGCGACGAGAGGAAAACATATAAGCCAAAATCAAATAAGCTCATAACCCCACATATAAGCTGAAACAAACACCCCCTTTGTATTACTTAGTTTGAGCTTATTTCATTTCGGTTTATAATTTATTTCGGTTTAACTTAAACTGGATAAGCTCGTCTCTTTAGGGCTTTTAAGCTTACTTATTAACTTAAGTTTTTGGCTATAAGCTCTAAGGTGAAAAACTTAATTGTTCAGAGGTGTTTATTGGCCTTTTTAAGCTGTATTTCTCTTTGGTTTAACCACGTTGATATTGTTGCATATTTTGTAACTTGTGTAAATGATTAGCTTGTTAAATCAGATAAGCTTGTAACTTTGGAATGTCTAAGCTTATCAACTTGAGTTTATGGCTTGCTATAAGCTCTAAGGTGAAAAAGCACACAACTGTTTGATGTTTCTTAAAAGTTACAAACTGATTATTTGAAAAAAAGTTTAAGTTATGTAAGAAGGTGTTTGAATTAGGTTATTAAACTGGATAAGCTCCTTGTTTCGGATTCACAAGCTTATTTACTTTACTTTATGCCCTATTTAATAAGTTGGTAAGCCTATAAGCTAATGCAAACACCCTAAGTAGGATTTTTTGGATTGAAAGTCAACTGATATATAAGAAATAATTTGGATTAGTTTTTTGTATTAGATACGTTGATGAGCTAACTTGTTTTGGGCTCATAAGCTTATTGCTTGTTTAATGCTGTAATATCTAAGGTGATGAGCATAATGTGCGGGTGTAATCTGATAACTGCATAAGATAATTAAACTGATGGGAAGGCATCTGAGTAGATGAATAAGAAGGAGTTTCGATTAGTTTAATCAAAGGGATAATCTAATTAGCTCATTTTTTTTTGGTGTTTCTGAGCTAAGTAACTAGGCTTCTTAATGTCCATAAGCTTTAAGCTTAATAGCTTAGGAACTCAGAGGTAAGCTGATAACCTGATAAGCTAATCCATACTCCCTAAATAGGATTGCTGGGCTTGATTCTTAAGTATTTTAAAGGGTGTTTGGTGCAGGTTAAGTTTTATGGGATAAGCCGATAAGATCATGTTTTATTGCCACTAGCTTATTAACTTGAGCTTATGGTAGTCATACCATTAGTGAAAATGTGTAATATTTATGTTTTTGACTAGTTTGCGTCATATGATACTGACTATGAATTATTGTGAATTTTTCAGGTGGTTGTTACCCATGGAATAAACACGTTGGATTAGGATGTGACAATAACTGTGGATTTTGCTGGTATAATTCTATATTTCTTCAGATTTAGTATCATAAAATGATGTTAGCGTAATAATGTAAATATAGTAGATTTGTTGGATATTTATTACACTAGATGTTACTAGATTGTTCAAAATCACTAGGAAAGTGATTTTGATTATTTTTGTGATATGGCGTATGTTTATGGACTATTTTTGAGGCTTATGGTAGTAACCAAATACGATACATAACTTATTAGCTTATTTTCAAGCTTAAAATAAGTATTGTGGAGCTTATGGGCTCGCGGCCCAATAAGTTTATTTAAGCCGTGGCTTAATAAGAGGGCTTATTGTGGTCCGGATTATTTTCTACATATTAGTATGAGCTTATATATGTTGTTGGGCCTTGGTTTTGTGTTGGATCGTATTATGGATATGTAAAAAGTATAATGGACCCTTATTGGGCCTTAAAGCCCAATAAGAGATATTTTATCATTTTAAGAGTTTTGACGAACTTTTTGAAAGCGAAATGTGTTTACGAAGTGATATTGATTGTTATTTTAGGGAAAACGTTTTAGTAGACGTTAAAGTTTGAGATATTGGAATTTTGTCAGAAAAGTGTCGAAATTGTGAAAAGTGTTTTGAATTAAGGTTTGAAACCTTGAAAAACGTTGTATAAACGTGCGGGTCATGTCGAAATTTCGTAAAAAGTTTATACTTGGAAATTTTACTTAAAAACATGATTTTTGATTTTAAATAATAAAATATTATTTTATTATGTTATTTATTTATTTAATAATCCACTAAAAGACGAAAAATATAATTTTTCCCAAAACTTCTCAAATATGTTTGTTATGAGTAAACGTTCCATTTTCATATGATCATTTTTAAAGTGACTAAGGTTACCGAATGAACTTATCGAGATATATTTATAATAATATATTATAAATATTTACTTATATTACTTATCTATTTCCTTTAAATAGTATAAGTATGTGCCGTTGAGATATCGGATTGATATGATTATTGGGTATGTCGTCAACAAGCACACCACTAAGTTGTTTTGAGTACTTGTACAACGCGTCTAAATTCTATGCATCAAACGTGAAGTTGTTTTGGAAATGAGTGATTAAAATGGGACATTATCTGGACTAGGTCGTGTGCGGACGTCGTTTCATTTGTTTGTGTGATTGATATTGAGTTGCTAAAGGCTTGCTTGAGGTGAGTTCTCGTAGCCCCAATTTTTACTATTTTTCCATTGGGGAAAAATAATACTCAAATGTGTTTTGGAAATGTTCTGAATTTAACTGTACGAAATGTGGTTTTGTTTTTGGACAAGATATGTGCATATGACTGCTATGTGAATATTATGTGTTGCATGATTGATTAGGAGCGGAGGGGTACGCCTACCCCAGTATTTGTGTGATTTTGGGAGCGGATGGGTACGCCTACCCAGTTTGTGTGAGGTCCTGCCCTAATATAGTGCTCCAACTAGTAGGCCCTTTAGGTGCGTAAGTGAAATATGGTAATTGATTTGATGAGTTGGTTTGCATATATATATTCACTGTCATAATGCACTATTGTCCACTGTTTTGAGATATTGGCACAACTTTTGGGTTTAAGGTCAAACCTACGAGCTCACCAACATTATGGTTGACGTTTTCGAGTATCATTTTTAAGTGAAGTAAAAGAAGAATAATTTGGTGATATGTGATAGCAGACTTAGAAGTATCCCGAGTGGATTTTCTTGTGAAGTCTTGCTTACTTGTTTGTTTGATATTAGTACTTGGATGTTTTACTTTGAGTTTGGATTTATACCCCTGTGTGGGCATCTGGTTTTATAAGAGATTATGGATTTGGGTATGATTTAGGACATCACTCGAGGTTGTTCAAGATTGATGGTCTTCGTAACACTTGAAATTTATGCATTGTAGTTTTCTATATTTTGTAATCTTGTGTTATGATTGATCATTATGTTGCATTCTCGAGTTTTCGCCATTGTTAGGGTGTGATAGATTGGTAATTAGAGCCAAGGTTACAAAGAACTAGGTGGGTTGACCTAGACTATAACCTAGTATCCGTCATTTAGCTGCGTCTTAATATTAATGTGCGTGGTGTTCTGCTTATACGTGCTTACGCAGTTATATGGTATATGGTACTAGTTAAGTCATTCATTGAAATGTGTGAGCCTAATACTAAGTACAACTGGGAAATGATACGGGTATAAATACGGTGACCAACATAATTATAAACGTATCACGACTCACGCGTATTTAGTATTATCATCCACGCAAATCTATGTTGACACCATAGGGTGGTATTATGTGTGTATTCATATATATATATAGTAAGATACTCTATATATATATGAGTCTTCTATTTTATATATATATATATATATATATATATATATATATATATATATATATATATATATATATATAGTAAGATACTCTATATATATATGAGTCTTCTTGCCTACCTGACGTTGCCCATGTTCTCCCTCGTATAGCTAATGCCACCAAGGATGAGAACCCAAAGTGCTGGTCGGACTGCTGCCGAAACACTAGAAGGGGGAACGAATGTACGGGTTGGTAGAGGTGGAAGGGTTAGAAGACCTAGGGAAGGTAATGATGAGCGTGTTGATGATTTAAATAGTCAAGGGAATGACCAAGGAATTGGAGCTAATGGGGAAATATTCCATGTATCCCATCAAAAACCACACTGGGGGAACTAGTATAGATAAGCCTCTTCACGTTGAGCTTAGTACAAGCATCAATTATATTCTTCATGTCTGTCGGTTCAAATTGAAATCAAACTGCATAAGCCGTCAATCGAAATCATGTAAGAAGTGATATAGAGTTTATGTTTATGTGGTGTAGGTGAAATGAAAGAAAAACTCAAAAAATCAAGGTGAAAAAAAGCAGGGGGAAAAATCCCGCTCAAAAGGAGAAATGAATGAAATGTTTTTAGATCTGTGAAGAATGTGTTGTGTTGGAGGGAGGTTTTAATTTTGGGGAAAAATAGAGGTGGGACAAATGAAATGTTAAAAGGGGGAAATTTCATTATTTTGGAGGGATATGGTGTGACTATTGTAAAGCCTATAGTCACATGATTATGCTATAATTAAATGTGACTATACATATTAGCTTTTGGCAAGCAAACACACACTAAACTTTAGACACACATATTAACTTACGTGACCATATGTATCGAATTTTGGTTACACTTAATCATGTATGTATATGGTTTAGTGTGACCATATATGACATTTGGTCACATTGTTCAAGTGTGTGACATATATTTGTCACTTTTAAATGTATATCGTGACTAATGCTTCAAACTTATTTTTCAGTTGTCACACATTTTAAATTCATATGTGGCTAAATATTCAGCAAAAAATAGCAGTCACTTTTAAATAATATGTGACAAACTTGACTATATGATTTAGCCACATACACAATTACTTCATGTGACCATATATGGATTTTGGTCACACTGTTCAATTGTGTGACATATATTTGTCACATATGTATATATATATAATGTGACTAATGTTTCAAACTTATTTGTATCTGTCACACGTCCCAAATTATAAGTTACTAAATAATGAACAAAAAATTACCAGTTACCTCTAGTCACATAAATATTCAAATGTGTGACAATGAAATTCCGAAATGGTCACACAAAATGAGTTCAAGTGTGGCTGTTTATTTTATTCTGGTACATTTAGTAGCATAAATATCTGACTGTGTGGTCGTTCAAAAAATAGCATGTGTGACGAAATCCCAGATTTGTACTAGTGAAAAGAATTAAAACACACATGACACTCCTAATATGCTAGAAAAGTAAATTGGGTTGCCTCCCAGAAGTGCTTTTATTTATTAACGAGTCTTGTAGCTAGACTCGAAGTCACACGTCCTTATGTGACTTCTCCTTCGTCTTCCACTCCTTCTTCTTCTTCTATAAGAGCAGGGCGCTCATCCTTAAAATTCTTGCTTCTCTATTAATTAAATTCCATCTCCTTTTCTTGATGAAGTCTTATCCTTTCTTCCCATTCTAGTACTAGCCTATTCACAGTTATAGTGGGGGCTATGGGTTCTATGTCGTTCTTGATCCTTTTTTCGACATGAGAGAGGGGTTCAGGTATCCTAGAGAAACTTATCTTACTTTTTCCTGACCGTAAAGTTATGGTTACTGTGTCAAACTTTATTGAGGCCTTTGCCGTTGTTAGGAATGGCATTCCAAGAATGAAAGGCCTCTTTTCATTTTCCTTGATGTCTATAATTACGAAGTCCGTGGGGTATATATGCTCGGCAACCTCTACTAACACGTCTTTAGCTATTCCTAAGGGATAGATATATGAGTGGTTAGCTAATGAGAGTCTAATGTCGGTCTCGACTGGTCTCTCGTCGGTGAGTTTCATATAGGTGGAGTAAGGCATGACGTTTACATCAGACCCTTAATCGACTAGGGCATGTATATGCTTGAGGCCTCCTATGCTGCAAGGTATTTTGAAGTTTCCTTTGATGTTCTCCTTCTTTGTTATCTTCTTCTTTAGAATCACTTCGTAAGCAGGTCCCCCAGGTAATATTTTATACTCCTTTCCCCTTTTCTTCCTAACTTAACCGATATTTATTGAATTTGCTGTTATTGACTAGCCCTTTTATCAGTTTTTCATTAATCGTATGCTTAAGGTAATATGCAACAGGCTGAGAACTGGGTGCTTCCACTGCTTCTTCGCTCACCGATGTTTTGATTGATTTGGTTCCGACCCCGTTTTCAACTTCATTTATTTTCTCAACCTCGGTTACTGGCATCTTCGTTTCTATTTCGGTGGGCTTCTCAGCGTTTTCGGGTATCCCATTCGTCCAATTACTCCCTCCTTCTTCTTCTTCTTTTGTCAGAGAGATATAGTTCACGTTCTTGGTGATAGAGAATTTGACTTCGTCTCTTATTAATACTTTTTTAGGAGTTATGCTAGTTATGAGTTCCTTGAGAAGCCTGAACATTTCAGTCATCCTACCATTGATCTCCTCGCGTTGCTTAAAAATGGTGTTCTCGTATCTTTCCATACTTTTGGTGTGTGTTGCCATGTAATCTCGTACTCGAGCTTTAAAAGTGGTATCTAATGCTCGTGGTTGAGGGCTTGGACCTGCACGTTCAAGAAAGGCGACATGTACGTTCACGAAAGGCAAAAGTGCTTAGTATTGGTGGTTCAATCTGATTTCGTAGATGGGAGTTCGGATGGACTGCATTGACATAAGCTTGGGGAGTGTGTGTTGAGCTCAGTGCGGGAATCAGTCATGATCCTCTTAGTAAGAAGCTGATCTGGTCTTTGAGATCGAGGAGCCTCCGGTTAGGTGCTTTCGGGACGCCTTGAGGTGTGGAAATGGCTTTGACCGGTTTGATGAATTCTTTAGTTTCATCCAAACCTTCATGGTCGTAGAGGGCGAGGTTCTTAATAATTTCCCAAGATTCTTCGGTATTCTTATCGCGAAGTTTGCCGCCAGCGGCGTGGTCAATCTCGCACTTAAGATGAAAGGAGACATGATCATAGAAAATTTAGATTTGAAGCCAACGATCAATGCCATGATGAGAGACTCTTTAGAGTAAGTCCTTGAAACGAGTCCATGCTTCGGATAGAGATTCTCCATGATGTTGTTGGAATATCAGGATATCGTTATAAAGTTTTGTGGTCCTTCCCGGTGGAAAGAATTGAGCAAGGAATCGGGTAGTAAGATCCTCCCATGTGGAGATGGATCATGCTGGAAGGCGTTCAAGCCAATTGCTAGCTTGATCACGTTGGGAAAATTGAAATAAATGCAGACGCGTTCTTTCCCTATTTTCACCGTCAAGGTCACGTGAGTCCACAAGTTTAAGAAAGTCCTTGAGGTATTGATTTAGATCCTCAGACCGAAGTCCATGGAATGAGCATCCATTTTGCACCAACCGGATAGCGTCGGATCGAAGAGGTACCATGTTGTTCCTTACGGGGAGCTCAATGGTATTCCTATAGCCCTCGTGGCTTGTTTGGAGTAATCTCCTAGAGTACGAAATGTGGTTTTGTTTTTGGACAAGATATGTGCATATGACTGCTATGTGAATATTATGTGTTGCATGATTGATTGGGAGTAGAGGGGTACGCCTACCCCAGTATTTGTGTGATTTTGAGAGTGAATGGGTACGCCTACCCAGTTTGTGTGAGGTCCTGCCCTAATATATTGCTCCAGCTAGTAGGCCCTTTAGGTGCGTAAGTGAAATATGGTGATTGATTTGATGAGTTGGTTTGCATATGTATTCACGGTCATAATGCACTATTGTCCATTGTTTTGAGATATTGGCACAGCTTTTGGGTTTAAGGTCAAACCTACGAGCTCAACAACATTATTGTTGACGTTTTTGAGTATCATTTTCAGGTGAAGTGAAAGAATAATAATTTGGTGATATGTGATAGGAGACTTAGAAGTATCCCAATTGGATTTTCTTGTAAAGTCTTGCTTGCTTGTTTGTTTGATTTTAGTACTTGGATGTTTTAGTTTAAGTTTGGATTTAGACCCCTGCGTGGGCATCTAGTTTTATAAGAGATTATGGATTTGGGCAAAAGGAGTTACAAAACATGTGCGATTCGGTGGTGCAACTCTTGTACATTACTCATTTTCACTGGCATGAATTTTATGCCATTTGCTATTACAATCTTCATACTGTTAATCGTGTTTTGCATAGTCGGATCCTTAATCATGTGAAGGAACCAATGTATATGCGCGGACTTAGTATTGGATTACCCTTCTATGGTTTTTTGTTAATTGGTTAGTTAGAGTCTTACTAAAGTATGTTTATTTGTGATCTTGTGCAAGTTACTTTTTCCTTATTACGTTTCTTTTCATAAAGTAACAGGTTGCTAAAAATGTGCAGGCATGTCAACAAAGGTATTTTGCAAAAGGGCTAGAACATGGAAAAAAGAATCCATTTACGTAAAAGGTAATAACCCTTATAAATTTTTTTCTTATATGGCTCATGGTACAAAGGTTTGGAAATTTGTGTTAATCTACTATCATACGAGTCACATTAAAACTTTTAATCTCAGAGTTCTGAATGGCTTCCTAAGGGCACATGTATGTAGTTTGACTTATGACAAATTTAGTAAACAAGTTAAATTAGTTTGACTTATGACTTATGTACCAGTGTATGCATATGTAAGTATACGCTAGGTCATTCTTTAAAATCAGTGGAGTCCAATTTATGGCATTGCTCTATTTTTGACATCAATTCAGGTGCGTTTTTAATGCAGTATAATGCGCTGAACCTATTGTTTGTAAGATACTACATTGTTTATGTATGGTTATGATGTTCAACATATTTATATTGTTCTAATATTGAGTTGGGTTTGTTGGCTTTTGGGTGGTATTCTCTTGAAATGATTGAAACTTGTTGATGGGGTTTTGGTTTAGATGAGTTCATAATTTTTTTAAGTAGTGAGATGTTTTGATTTTACTAATATCACAAACATGCTTCGAGAACTGTCAGGAAATATTCAAATACAACTTTCATTGCTTACCAATCTTAAAACATTTATAGACAAATTTCCAAATAAACTAACACCTCAGAGTATCACATAAATGCCGAAATGAATATTTATAGCATTCTAAAATAGAATAAATGATCGAATGAAAGTATGAAACTATGAAACAATTACAACTGATAGAATAGTTTTTGTAAGTAATTTTAGTGGGTTGGGCTTTATGAGAGAATGGATAGGCTAATAAATTAATAGCAATACTTTAGTTTACAAATGGGCCAAGATAAACATAAAAAGCGTCACTCTTCTTCTTTTCCAAAGCGAACACAATCGCTGAATTACTCGAAATCTAACTTTTTCCTTCATTCTTTTTTTTTCTTCTTTAATCTTTGTGGGCATGCACTCATAAGTTTTCAATGTACTACAGGGTATGCGCTAATAAGTTTTTAGTGTATTTTATAGTAACATTTGAAAAACTCAAATTTCTTCTACACTACTGAAAATTTACACATGGCATGCATGTGCATACCCTGTGCCTAAGCTAAATCCGCCCGTGTGAAAAACTTTAAAGATTAACTAGACCCGCCTTTTTTTCTTTCAAGATTCTATTTTCGGAGGCGCACATTGTGCCTAAGCATCCTATTGGCATGGGAAGTTAGGGAAATGTGATTTTGTTGCATATCAGGTACACTCTCTCTATCCCTTCTAATATAGACATAGATTTTTTTTAAGCATACAATGAAAGCTTTAGAATGTTGACTTTATTATGTCTCACACAAGCATCACCAAAAAGTGATACCGTACGTTTACATCTTGATAAGAAAAATCAAAATGTACTTCGTTGGGGCACACCTTCTGCTAAGAAAAGAGGAAAAGTCGCAAAGAATAAAGGAAAAGTATCATAATATGGATATATGCGGTCGTCTTTCATGTTAAGAACAAAAAAGATTAAATATTGTTATCTGTGACGAAGACCAAAACCTCATGGATAACTCACGATGTGGTCTACAAAGAAGTGCTACACAATTTGGGATCACAATGTATCCATATCTCACGTTAGTAGAAAGTAAGGATTGAAGATGTTTATGTTCTTTTCGGCTTATTCAACTATTCTGTATCATTATTATGTACTTTATACTTTATGTTTTCTTATCGAACTGTGGTTCTTATAACCTATAATTCCATAATATATGCAATGTTATTCATTAATATTTTCAACGTTTCTTTAAAATACTTGGGGATTTCACGGGTCTTTTAGCTAGTTTACTTTATATACTAAAATAACATGTAAATTTAAACTAACTTAAACATTGAACCAATATAACAATACTATTTTGTTGTCACAATACCTAACGAAAGAAAGCAAGTACATTAACAAAAATGGGCATGTAGTTTTGAGCACTAGGCATGTATTAATATAAATAAGCATTGAAACGAAGAAAAAAAACCAAAACTGATGCAAACATTCTAAGCATCATAACCAAATTCGAAGATGCAGTTTATCTTATTTTGTATGGGAAAGTTTAGTAATTAAGAATGGTGACAAATATACAAGACAAAAGAGATTTAGTTCAGAAGTAATAGAATTTTTAATACGTCATTATAGCTTATTGGGTTTATCATATCAAGAGTCAACCTGATAACCTGAAAATAAATTAATTAAGACCGTAATCAGACCCTATAAGGTTATCGTGTTGACCCGATAAACTAAGTTGGACCCTGGTATGTGCTTAAATACACATACTTTTATCTAAATAAAACGATCTTAAAAAACCAAAAACGAACTCAAAATGCCAAAAATATGCTTGTTTTGTGTTATGTGCTGTGTAGGTAATGGATATTCACAAAAAGACAAAAAATGAAGCTAAAACGAGACAAAATCGAGAATGGGAATGGAAAGAACGTGGAAAACCGAAGCCAAAGGCGTATGCATCTTAATGGGCCAATCAACCCAAGTTAATGGGCCAAGTCAGCCCATTATGCCATCTATACAAAACCTTAAGCAATAAAAAGCCCAAAATCATTAAATAACAAAACTAGCCTAAAACTAAAGACCAAGTCCAAAACCACCTGCCCGTTAAACTTTAACCCATAATCCCATTAAACCATTTTGATTTTTAGTCCCTAGGGACTAACACCGGTAGTCCTCATTCAATTTCACCAGCAGTCCCTGACCCAAACGCCTGTTATCCCTTAACCTCTAGTTTTGAAATATATTAAATAATACCCGAAAAAGGCGCGAAGGCCCTAATTGAGCCAAGTCCCCTTCCCCATTGATGAGAATGCGTTCAACACACCCTCACACCAATTCTGACACACGCCAGTGCCACGTAGGCATTCTCAAGGCTTTCTATTAGACAAGATGACGCAACAATAGTCAAAAGGACAAAATCAAAGTATTCAAGACGCATTTTAATGTTGATTGGCCAAGATTAGAGTTTTCCATATACAAAAATGGAATGATTGGAAAGAATTCAAAGCCTTAGCTATTTTTACCCCACAAGGATAAGCACAAGACGTCCCTATAAAGGGGGATGGATCACACAGTAAAAAGGACATCTAGTTTTAGGAGTAGAGTAGTTCTGCTTATTTACAGCTTATTCTTATGTTTTATGTCTTTTAAATATTGTCAATTTACTTTTCAAAGCATTGTACCGTCAAGGATCATTTAACAAGAAGTGAGTTCTAAATTCCCTTTTACAGCTTATTTACTGTTTTTCCTTATTGCACTGCTTATCTCTGCTTATTAAATGCTATGATTGCTTATTCTATCATTTTGAATGCTTTTTTTATTAATGCTATGGTTTTTATGTCCTTTGTGATGTTCATTTAAACTGCTTGTTTTTAGTCTAAATTGCTTAATTCAAATGTGCTTATTCTTATGCTTAAGTCTGTGAATTTATTGCTTATTTGTCCTTACGTGTCCTTGTGCTTAATTTGTTTTTAGGTTTTATAAGTTTTCTAAGTTTGTTTCAAGCTTAAAATGAAAATCAAAAATTTAAAGGGGAGTTTGGCACAAGTAGGTTAGTACTGCTTGATAGCCTTGTGACCTTTAAGCCAACATAAGCTGTTAGAAAGCCTTTAGGTTAGTTTTTATAATCTTTTATGTTTTAGAATTTATTTTTAAGGTTTTTAGAAATCATGGTTTGAATCTTTGGATTTCTAGTTTGATAACAAAGTTTATTTGCTTTGATCTTGATTAGAGGTAATTCTGTGATGTTTTCATTCTTGATTTGGTCCATAATGCAATAGGATATAATGTGCAATTGTCCATTTCGGTCAATTCAAAATCTGTCAGTTCTTTGTGTAATTTTCTAAGTTTAAAAGCTCAATTTTCAATAGCAAAATTGAATTAGAATAAGTTTGTTTTAGGGTTTGATTTTGAGAATACAAGAAGCTTATACATTAGGCTCAATCTGTTTGAGCTTATTTTGGTTTTTAAAGTTCATTTGCTAGCTTAAAACCACGGCTGCAAAAGCCCTTTTGTCTTTTATAAAAACATTGAAAAAAACCATAAAACATAGCCCTTTTCATTTGCAATTTTACAGCTTATTATTGATTTTTAGAGCTTAATTCTTGCTTATTCTAGTAGCTTATAGTATTAGCCTTATCTGTTTTGAGCTTTTAGACACCAACTTATTGATTAAGTAGCTTATAAATTAGCTTAAAAGTACCCCCTTAGGCTATTTTGTTAAACAGTTTTATCAAAAAGCTTATTAGAGATTATGAGCTTATAATTCTTGTTTAGGTTTGCTTATTAGGTTAGGTGAAAGGTTTTATAAGATTATTTGACCTTGGGCTAAGCTTTTAGAAGCTTATGTTAAAGGCTGAGTTTAGTAAAAAAAACGCCTTTAAGTTTTAAGTCATTCTGTCATTTTCATTAGCTTATTTCCGGCTTATTAGTGGCTTTTAGAAAAAGGTGTTTTATAAAAAGTGCTTATTTACATGTGATCTTTAAGTTTTTACAAAAATATTTAAAAAAATAAGTGCAAAAAGGAAGTCTCAGGGGTCGAACCTGAGACCTCCCCTTTACACACATACACGCTTTAACACCCCACTCCACTACCATCTACCCTTGGGTCTTTTTCGTTTAGTATTTGCGATATTTATTATATAAAGGCTTTAACTAGTTTAAGCTTTCGAGCTTATTAGCTGATTTGCAGCTTATTCATTCAGCTTCTTTTCCAGTTTGTATTTTTCTTAAATTCTTCATATTGCAAAGTATTTTTCCCAAATTTTCTAAAATTTTAATAATTAGTTTGCTATTTTTAATATTTAATTTAGATTACAAGTGTTTTTAATTCATAATAAATTAAATAAAAGTCAAAAAATTTAATTCTTTTTTCTAAAATTTTCTTTTATCATTTAGGACTTTTAAAAATAGAATTTGCTTTTCTAAGGGTAAAATTTGAAGTTTTAGTTTTTTAAGTTGTGTTTTCATCAAGGTTATAAATAGCGTGAGGCGTGGCGTGGTGGCATGGCCACACCTCAAGCCTTACGAGCCTTTGCGAAGCCATGGCGTTTATCAAGGCGTGACTAAAACGGCAAAAAAATATTTATAGATTTATGTAATAATATCATATTTCATATACATATCAAGTTTACAAAAAGTGCTATTACAAAAGGTGATAAGCATAAAAATAAAGTGAAAAAACGCAAAATGATATGAAGAATTATTCATTTTCCATATGAATGGTGGACGGTGTACGTGGTGCAAGATAAAACAATTTATGATGGCTTGAGTCCATCACTTGCAATAAGTAGTTTTTCACAACTAAACTGTCAAACATACACACGGAGTCTTGAATCGTATACGGGTTCAGGAAACCACATTTGTTTGATTGCGTTTTCACCTGCTGCAAAATCTTATGTATGGACCTAGAAACATGACAATATATAAAATGTAAAATAGCAAATTATCCCAAACATGTTTAAATAAAATCTGGTAATTGCCTATGACTTACGTTGCAAACAAAGTTATAATGGAAGAGTTAAGCCATCCATTCGTAAAAAGTAACAGACGATCATGTGGGGGAACACAAAACTGAAAGGACTTTGATTCTCCAAAAACACGAGGCTCAACATCAACATGTATAGGACGAGTAGGATCTTGGCTGCGCATCCAACATTCGTAAGAACTTCGAAGAAACACTCTCTTATGGATCTGAACACGATAGCTGTTCAGTTTCTTAATTAGATCTTCTTTTTCTTTGCTAGCCTGCACTCAAAGTTATTAATGGTATTTAGCATGATTATTGTCACCAATCTTCACTCAAAGTTTTGTTTAAATGCTAAAAGGCAGTTTTCTAACACTAATAAAACATGTGAAGTATTAATGAAATGCTAAAATTATGTTCAACCCGTTAATACAGTAGCCATTTAGACTCGAACCAGATCATGTGAAAGCTAGACAACATAAATGGTACATACCCAATATGAGTGGGGGCGTGCCCTCTTGGTCCCGGGCCGGAGCTGCTGCATATAGTTAAGATGCCATTCTTACTAGATAAATTTGGTGATGTTTGTTTTTGGGTAGAAGATTCTTTATTTGTTGCCACAATGCTTGGTTGCAGTTTTGTGGTGGAGGATATTTGCTGCACGATCTTCTTTGATTTCCTGTTTGGTTGAGTTGAAGGCCTGTTTCAAAGTACATTTATTAAAGTACCATAAATCTTTACACAAATATTATAAAAAAAATCTTATGTAGATCAGTTTACCTTAGTGAGTTCCATATACTTCTTGGGCCATTGAATAAAACTAAACAAGATTTCTCCTAATGTATTAAACTATTCGCTTTGGACCGGCAGAATTTATCCTTAAAAAAATGAAAAAAAAATGTAATTAAGAAAATAAATTAGGTCTTCAACTTGTCTAAAAAAAAAAAACAAAAAAAAATACATGCACCATAAGTCGCGTGTGTACCCCTGAGCACAGTGCAGATTTCCCATGTAGCGGTGCTTGCGAGATACACCATCCCCATAGCACAAAGAACCTTTGTGGTCCCGTAGGGAGAAAACAACAGGCCTTTTTGCTAGCCTCCTACAAAAAAATATATACTAGAAAATATTAATACACTTATAATGAAAAAAATATTCACAAAGAGCAATCTGGTTTCATCAGGTCTGGTTCATTATAAGTTATTATTATCAGTGTACCACTATGTTAACTAGAAGATATCAAGATTAAAGAAAACATGAACAAGATGGCATCAAGGAACAAGAAGATTGAAGAACACAAAGATTAATAAGATTAGGGGGAATATGCTGGAAAATTATAATCCAATTAATCTTTGTATAGAATTAGTTAGTAAAAGTCTGTAAATTTTAGGAATGGGTCAAAAGCCCACAAAACAGACCCAACAAACCCATTAGGTTAGACAAATTTGATTGAATGAAGATAAAAGGCATGTCGTATGGTTTTTTTCTGAACCGTCACATCTCTTCATTCACACTGATTCAACATGTATAAATAGGATAGGAATTTCTGTAAACAACCATCCCTTTCACTTTTATAATATCAGTTTTATAGAAGGGTTCAACCCCAAATATCTCTTTTGTTTCTTTTATTGATTCTTGAATGGTGTGGCATGATGCTTGTTTGATCGTTATAAGATCCTAGAAATCAGAAGTATGGAACCTGTGAATACCGAACAATTTTTTCTCTTTAGCAATACCTTCTCTTCTTTGCAACATATCCCTCTATGCCCTGTTTAAAGTCCACAAGGTATCCTACCCCCTAGTACGACCACCATGCTCCGGTCCTACCACCATAATTAATAGATCCACGCCATCTTCAACTTCTGAACTGTTAATTAATTCTGTATGTGCCTCAATCTGTAACTGTATGCAAGTAATACAATATTCACAAACAGTTAATGCGTAAACTATTAACAATAAAGTTTGAAGGTTGCATTGCCTTACCAATTTGTCCGCAATAACCTGCATTTCAGGCGAGAACATCAATCCTTTTACTTTGTCGTGTACTCTCCTTGCCAAACAATAATATCTCCCACGGCGATCGGGTATCTTATGGACAGGTGTAAATGCTCTTCGGAAGCTCTCCCCTTTTCCCATTTATCTATGTTTCCACGATACCCTTTTGGGCCCAGCCTTGGAGGATTTTTCTTGAGTTTGGCCCATTTCTTCCCTAGTGCATGTTTCGCCTTGACATAGGAATAGTAAGCCATGTTAGTTTACGAGGATATAACAACATATACACAAAAATGATGAAAAAACATTTTAGTTTTTGAAATTAAACAAATTATTTTGACATTAGTTCTTTGATATTTACATTCTAAAAGTTAGTGATCTAAAAAGGCATGCACGCCCTTGTTGTCTTGATCACAAACAGAATCCACTATACTAATATAAAGACTCAAAAAATGTTTTTATTGTAGTGAAATTGCACCGAATGGGCTGCAATGAATTGCAACCAACATTTTCATATAATAATACACTATAAAGTAAGACAAACCATTTTTTCGGGGGTACTTTCCATCTTCACGAACTCTTCCCAAATATTAGGTTCAATAAACGTATACTTATCACAAGGACTAAGTTTCTTATACATGTAATTTGTACGAAGATCCTTCTTGAAACTTTTCCAAGAATGGTTGCACTGCTTGAGCACTTGTGTTTTGCAGTCATCATTCTTAAGCCTAAAATGCTCCTGATTAATGTAGAAATGAAAATCAAAAGATGTTAATAAACATAGTAATTTTGTCACATTCTAACTAATGGTGTTAAGATAATATACCTTGATTTCCAACCATAACTGAGTTTTATTAATCTTAGATACTTTCCTCCAATCATCTATAAGAATAGAAATCTTTGCCTTAGTTACAGCTCCTATGTAAAGCGCAAAAGGAGACTGATCATCTCCAATAGCAAAGCCATGCTCATCGAAAGTAACACCATTAAGTTGTTTCCTGTTCTTCTTTTTTAAGGAGTAGATTCCTCTCTTTTTCCTTTGAGGTTGAGGTTGTGGTTCCGGTTGCTCATTCATATCTTGCTCATTCATGTCATGCTCAGCCATATTTTGCACAGTTGTATCATGCTCATCCATATGCTCTTCCATGTCAGCCTAACATCAACAAAACATTCAGCGATGATTCAATCAAGAGTTTCAATATCAATCAACAACATAAGCATATTCCATCTTGATTAATGATGAATGTATTGAGACATAAGCACAGGCATAAACGCCCATTTTGACAGCAAACACTACAACCAAACACACCCCAATTATGACAACAAAATCTGGTCCGAAACCTCTATTTTTTACAGCAAATAGCAGATTCAAACGCCATGTTTGGGAGGGCAAAATCATTTTACCGAATACCCCATTAAACGCCCATTTTGACAGCAAACACCACAACCAAACACACCCCATTAATGACAACAAAATCTGGTCCGAAACCCCTATTTTTTACAGCAAATAGCAGGTCTCAAACCTCTATTAAAAGCGATACTAAATTTCAACATAAAACATTAACCTTAACAACATCAATAAATTTCAGCAATAATTAATAGATTGAACAACAAAAAACAATAAATCTCAACAAAAAACCTTAAACAAACAGAACTTATTCTAGATTCAAACTTAAAAGTAACTTTAACAAGATAATTAAAAGGTTAATTGAACAAAGACATGAATTGCATCAATTTCATACCTCTTAATTCGATTAGTCTCTCGTTGGTTTGGTTGCGTGATGAACGTCGCCTATGACGACACTCGTGTACGATAGATGTGGTTAGGTGACAGTGGGTAAGTGGTGGTGTTGAAAGGGAGTGAAGTGAATGTTAGAGAGGGTTAGGGTTTGTGAAAGTAGATTGGGGGGAAAAGTTTTGGGTTTTGTTTCGGTGATGAAAATTTTGGGGAGGGAAACAAAGCGCCTTTTTTTTATGAAGTTTTTGGCTCACCGCCTTATGAAGTCTTACAAATTTATTGGATTTTACTTAAAAAAAACTAAAATTGAAATTTATTGATATTACAAACTAAAACTTAAATTTAAACTCAAATTTATTGAATTTTACTTGAAAGCATGTTTAAAAATTAGATATACTTTACAATGATTACAAAATTACGTTTTATTTTATACAGAAAAAATATCGTATTTACCTTTATCCAATGCGTGTCTTCAACAAAGAATAATCATGTTCTTAGGGTCGAACCTTGAATGTACCGGCGGCGGTGAAGAGACAACAACAGTGGACTGAAGACTGAAGTTGTCGAATATACTTAAAAGAAGTTAACCGAAGCCCCGATTTTAGTTGCCCCCGATTGGGACCTAGCAATTTGAAATTTTTGCGACACATAGTGATTACTCGTAGGTGCAATCTTGGCAAAACGTACGACCAAACAATTTTCAAGCCTATACACTATCAATAAGACATAACGGATGTCTCAAGCAACATTACACGACGACAAAAAGAATATATTAGCGCCATGGTGGTATGCTTTCGAGAAATTCTGGCCTTACTTAGTCCATTCAAAGACCATAGTGGTATACGACCACACTCACTCCAAGTACTTCTTGTTAAGCAAGATGCTAAACCGAGATTGCTCCGGTGGATTCTCCTACTCCAAGAATTTGATGTCATTATTCATGATAAAAAAGGAGCGGAGAATCTCGCGGCCGACCATTTATCAAGATTAGAAAATCCTTATCAAGGTGATATCGAGAAAAAGGAAATTACCGAAACATTTCCTCTCGCGACCATCGGAATGATATCTTTTCATAGTGATTCTAGTACCCCATGGTTTGCCGACATTGCAAATTACCATGCGGGGAATTTCGTTGTAAAAGAGATGTCATCCCAACAAAAGAAAAAGGTCTTTAAGGATGTTAGGCATTATTTTTGGTACGACCCCTACTTGTTTAGAATTGGTGCGGATCAAGTGATTAGACGATGTGTTCACGGCCAAGAAGCCGTTGATATCCTTACGGCTTGCCATAATAGACCCACCAGGGGACATCATGGTGCAAATTACACCGTTTCAAAAAAAGAAAGGTTTTAATGTTGTTTTCTTTGATTTCGTTTCTATGGCCGATGATTTATCGCGAGCCCACAACTGGTTTAAAGTCCTGTGACTCATAGTCTACATCAAGTCAAAATCTCGCAAAAAAACGAAATGCCCTCAAAATGCCAATCCCAAGTTTATAAGATCTTGAACGTGTGAGGCAGCGACTTTATGGGACAATCCTTCTTCTGAGGAACAAATACATTCTCGTAGCCGTGATTATTTGTCTAAATGATATGAAGCAAAAGCGCTCCTACCACAAATATGCTCGAATTTTCTCGTAAAATTCTTAAAATCTCTCTTTGCCCAATTTGGAACTCCTCGTGCTATAATTAGTGATCGCGGTACTCACTTTTGCAATGACCAATTCGCAAAGGTCATGCTTAAGTATGGAGTTAATCACCGTCTTTCTACCGCGTATCATCCATAAACTAGTGGACAAGTGGAGGTTTTAAATCGTGATTTGAAACGCATCTTAGAAAGGACCGTAGGCGAAAATCGCGCTTCATGGTCCGATAAGTTAGATGATGCTGTATGGGCCTTTCGTACCGCTTTCAAAACACCCATCGGGTGCACTCCTTATAAGCTTGTGTACGAAAAGCCTTGTCATCTTCCTATCGAACTTAAACACAAGGCCTATTGGGCCTTAAAGCATTGCAATTTTGACCTTTAGACTGCGGGTGATCACCGGAAAGTTCAAATGAACGAATTAAATGAACTCCGTGATCAAGCTTACGAGAATTCTTTAATCTTCAAAGAGAAAACGAAGAAGATTCATGACTTTAAGATTAAGAACCTTGTTTTCAACGTTGGAGATCGAGTTCTTCTCTTCAATTCTCGATTAAAGATTTTCTCGGGTAAGCTCAAAATCCGTTGGACCGGACCGTTTACTGTTGCTCAAGTTTTCCCTTATGGAACCGTCGAGTTATCTCAAACCGACGGACCAAACTTCAAGGTGAACTGTCATAGACTTAAACACTATTTTGGAGGGGACATAACACCTATGGTTATCCTGGATCTCCAAACTTTCCCCATGGACCACTAAATTTGGGGTCGAGTCAGGCTCGTGACTCGGTTAACAAAAACAAACGCTTCATGGGTGGCAACCCATGCTTATCCCTAGTAGTAGTATATTAGTATAATAGTTATGAATAAGTGTGACGTGAGGAAGCTCGCCTCTTCCTTTCTTGTGTTTCATGGTTTGTGTTTTATGTCCAGGATTGCCCGAATTATGAAGTCTCTCATGCTCGTGGTTTTGTCCATTGTCACTCGATCTTCAATCCTTAGCATGCTTATATATGGGAAATTGATATCCTAGATCTTATTGATTAACGTTTATCTATTAGCATAATTAATAAACGACTTTAGATTTACGTAGAGACCTTTTTTAAACATTGAGGACAATGTTTAATTCTAGTATGGAGGGATCTTTCAATTTGATCTTACTTGCATTTGCCTTGTCTTCACGTAACCTCATTTTCCCACCAAAAATACCAAAAATATGTGATTTTATGCCAAAATTAAAAAATTTCAAAAATAAAATAAGTGTTTTGTCACAAATGTTTAATTCTCTGATGGTAAGAATAAGTACAAATTTTGGCTTGATCGAGCATGTTGCGCTCTAGCTTGCTCCTCAACCTTTATAAACTTATATAAAGTAGGGGGGGGGATTTTGCAAGTCATTAATACAAGAAGCTTACAAACGCAAAATTCTAATCTTGAAAAAGCAAGAGTTTAGCGAAGTTTCCTGATACATAGGACTTTAAATATGAAAAGCTTGATTATATTTACTAAGTATTCACGGAAAGATCTTTTTAATAAAATATTTAAAATTTGCGAAGAACGAAAAATGATAAAGTTTTTATATAAGTTAGATGCAAACGAGGAGAAGTTGGATCTCTTTAAGAGCTCATAGAGGGTTAATTGTGGCATTTTTTAGCTCCACCGGAAGCTTATTACATATTAATATAATTGTTTAAATAAAAAAAGTTACTATGATTTTTTGCGATACTTAGTTTTTAGATCCCTTCATAGAGATTCCATCTTGTGAAAGTAAGTACACATCGAGTTTTGTCAGTGTTTGTGGAGAAATAGGACACCTAGACCATGGTCGGCTCACATACCGATGTGACAGTTGTTAAAAGACCACAAGACTTGAAATTTGGCTATAATGTAATAATAAACCGAAGCCGAAATAAGACATCTGGATCATGGTCGGTTCGCATACTGATGTGACATCCGTTTAAAGGGTGAAGGTAATAATAATATAAAAACTGAGGGGCAGATAAAAGTTTACTAGTCCTCTGGTCGGTTCGCAATCCCGATGTGTCCGATATCCCTTAGACTGAGTGGAGTATCCTACCAGAATGCACGGATCCCCTTTTTCTTTCATCTTATCTAGATTTTCACCATCTTTGGTTAAGTACAGGTGCAACTAAAGATGTAAAGGTGTTTAATTGAAGTTTTCCTATCATTGATGATGTGATATGCCGTTATCTCATGTTTCGAGATGATGATAGATCTGTTTTGAGTATAACATACGGTTGCAGTTGCTTCAGCCCAAAAGAACAAAGGAAGTTTATAAGCTGAAAGCATCGTTCGAGCAGCCTTAACTAGAGTACGATTTTGTCTTTTGACAACATCATTCTGTTTAGGTGTTCGTGGAGTGGAAGTTTGATGCTCAATTCCTTCTTTTTTAAAGAATGCATGGAGTGTCTTGTTTAAGAACTATGTGCCTCTGTTAGTTCAAACAGAAATTACTAAGGCTTGAAGATTCCATTGAATCATTGTGAGGAATTCTTTTAGAACTTCTGGTGTTTCATCCTTGGATCTTAGAAATAGAGTCTAAGTATATCTGGAGTAGTCGTCTACAATTACCAGAATATATTTCTACCCATTTATGCTAGCAACCCGCATTAGACCACATAACTTCATATAAAGAAAATTTAACCTTCCTTTTGAACTTGGAACAGTCTTTGTCTTGAATGAACTTCTTTTTGCTTTACTCACTTCACAAGAAGAACATAGTTGATCCTTGACATATTTCATTTTCGGTTAACCAATCACGACATCCTTCTTTGAAATCAAGTTGATGCAGTCGAAGTTAAGATGACAAAGTCTTCGATGCCATAATCATGCCTGAGTTGCTGAGGCTTTAGCCATGAGACAGATTAGATATGATAAAGTCATTTCTTGAAGGGATATTGTATAGAGATCAGATCCACAGTTACCGGTGAGTAAATCGTTTCCCTAAAGATCTCTAACAAAACACGTAGATTTCCAGAAAGTGATATGTGTTTAATCACATATCATTTTTCCTTATTAAAATGAGCTTAAATAACCAAAAATACATGAAAAATGCATTGTATATGTGTGTTTTGTGATTTGTATTGTGCAGGTAACGGATATATCATAAAAGGATAAAAAAAACGAAGCCAAAATCGAGCACGGGATTGGAAGAGCGTGGAAAAACGAAACCAAAGGCATATTCATTAATGGGCCAACCCGTACCCGTTTTGTGGTCCGGGTTAGTCCATTAACATTTGAAGTATACCTAAGCCTTATTTTAATACAAGTCCATAAATCAAATAGTCCAAAACCATTATCCATACCTTGTCCTATTTAAAATGATATAAGCCCAAGTCCAACTCCCGGGTCAAAGTCAGAGTTATAAACACTTTGGTCAAACATTACTATTCACCCATCCATTCCTTCTTATTTTTACAGAACGAATTAACGTACGGGTAAAAGCTTTCCACTCTCCACACACACGAATACTTCTAGAAGGCTCTCTTATACATCTGACACAACCTTGCCACGCTGGCGATCCTGAGTGATATCATTGGATGGTGAGATGTGGAATGATCTAAGGGCTTAGATTGAAGGATTCATAGTTTGTTATTGATCAAGGGTGTAGAATGAAGCTCAATGAGGCTCTTCCCCTTCTGGATCCTTCCTCTCATGGCTATAAATAGAGCTCTCACTCACACAGTTATGCATCTAGTTTGGAGTGTAGCTTTTAGTAGCTTATTTAAGTGTAATTTTAGCTTATTGTCTTTTTATAGATGTAATTTCCTTTTAAAAGCCTTGTAATTCCTTTTGATATTAATAAAAATCCAGTTTCATTTAAATTGTGTTTTGAATTCTAGTGTTTCTTTTATACAATTTTGCTTAAAATGTGTTTATATACTACTTAATAAGCTCAATAAGCTCTTTATTACAAATAAGCTAGTTTTCATTCAGTTTAGCTTTTTTAAGCTAAACTGAATAGGCATTCACTCAAATCCACTCAAGATTAACTAAATAAGCCATTTGGAAGATAAGCCAGATCTAGAAGGGCTTATTCAGAGCTTATTCTTTAAGCAGCTTATAGATTTAAGCTCTTTTGAGTAATTTAGATCCCTGTTTAGCTGGGATCAAGGTACACTCTATTTCACTATTTTCTAGCTTATTACCTTTACAGCTTATTAAACGGCTTAATTCTACTTATTATGTGTTTATTTGTGCTTATCTTGTCTTATATTAGCTTAAAATGTTTAGTTAATAGCTTAGAATAAGTTAAATTAGAGTTTTATAAAATCTATCTTATTTTTAGTTAAAATAGCTTATTAGTTTAGCTTATTATCTGATGCTTAATTTTCTAAAGTTAATGCTTATTTGTTCCTAATATGCCTAGTACTTCATCTGTTTTCAATAATCAGAGCTTAAAAAGATCTGTTACAGCTTAAAAAGAGAATTTATAGATTTAAAGGAGTGTTTGGGATAAGGCACTTTAACATGGTAAAGTAGAGTTTAAACTGTTTTTGTCACTAAAGTCAGTTTTCATAAGCCTAAATTCAGTCTAAAAACTAGTTTTCATAAGCTTGGAACTAGTTTAGTTAAGATTAGTAGTTGTTTAATCACATTTCAAAGTTTGCTAATTCTAAGTTGTGCTAAAACAGCTTATTAGTCAATTTTCTTAAAAAAGTATTTGAGGTATGGTTTTTGTATTTAAAATATGATTTGTAATGCATAAATTTCCATCTGTTTTGAGTCATATGGTTTTGGAAAGTCTTTTTGTGAAAACAGTCAAGTAGTGTAGTTTTCTGGTGTGTCCTTAAAAGCCTCTTTATGCAGACCATTAGAAGTCAAATCATAGTTTAATTTAGGTTAGCTTTTGTCGCATTTAGCTTATTGTATTATAAGCTCAAGCTGTTTTGCATATTCTAGAGTCTTAAATTTGAGTACCAAGTTGTCATTAATCTTTAAAAAGCCAAAATTAAAGTAGTGTATCTGTCATTTGCATTTGCATATTCTAGCTTAGTTTTCAAACTTATTTGCTTGAATTTAGCTTATTTGAGTCATTTGAGTTCAAATCTTAATCTTTTTTTAGCTTTTTCCTTATTTACAGTGCTTATTTGTCCTTTAGCTTAGCTTAAAGTTTGTCAAAAATCTTTTTAAATTGTCTTTTTTTTGTCTGTTGTCTTAATGGCATTTAGTAGTTATTCAGCTTATTTCCTTTGCTTATTTGTAGTCTTAAGTTCTTATTTAGTCTAGGTCTTTACCTGTTTTTAGCTTTCAGCTTATTTTTATGTGCTTATTGGTTCAAAAGTTTATCTTAAACTTTGGTCATTGTCCTTAGAAATCTGTCTACTTAAGTCCACTGTCTTATTGCCTTTTAGTTGTCTTTCAGCTTATTATTTTTGCTTATTTTTGGTCCTTTCTTGCTTATTAAGTCTAGCTTAAGTCTGTTTTAAGCTTATTAGTTTTCTTTTGCTTATTGAGTCCAAAAAGTCCAAACAAGTTTAGCTAAATGTCTTAGAGTTAAAATAAGCAAATCTGTCACCTTTTAAGTAGCTTAATCTAGCTTATAAATAAGTTCTGGAAAAAGTCTCTTCATTAAAAGTGCTTATTTTTGTTTGTTCTTTAGGTTTGTCAAAAAGAAAAAAAAAGTTTTCAAAAAGGAAGTCACAGGGTTTGAACCTATGACCTCCCCCTTAACACACCAACACCTCAACCAACTACACCCTTGGGACTTTTCTGTTAGAACCTTGCATCAGTTAATTCATATACTTAGTTTTAGTTTTGAGCTTACTGAGCTTATTGAATTTTAGCAGCTTATAGGTTAGAGCTTATTGATTCGTTTTTCTTTATAAATCTCATTTTTAGCTTAAAGTATTTTTAGGAATTTTCTTAAATTTTTTAGGATTAAGTTTAGTATTTTTAATTTAATTTTTAGTATTATTTAGTTTAAAAATAGTTTTAATTAGATTAAAAAGTCCAAAAAATATTTTCTGTCTTTTAAAAATTATTTTAAGTCATTTAGTTTAAGAAATTTGCATTTTGAGTTTTTAGAATTTTAATTTGTCATTTTTAGTTAATTAGTTAGTTTATTTTAGTTTTTTAATTGATTTAAATATCGTTAGTTTTTAAATTGTTTTAATTTTCTAGTTTAACATGCCTTTATGTGTTTTCCCCTTTGCGTTTTTAGATTTAGAATCTAAAATTCAAAAATATTGAATAATCAAGCACGCGATCATGAACCGAAACAAGGTTTTCAATTCACACTTCGTTAGGATACGACATCCGGGAGATAAAATATTGTTTGTCCTCAAGCAATTTTTATATCAAACGGGATACTCCCTATACTATTACATATTTGGTATTTTAGGATATATATATATTATATATGTAAGACTATTTTACTCAAACCAAGTGTTTGGCGTCGTTGCCGGATTGATTTACCCTATCTCTGATAGTCCGTGGGTGAGTCTCGTTCATTGTGTGCCTAAAAAGGGTGGCATGAACGTAGTTGAAAATGAAGATAATGAGTTATTTCCTACTAGGTTAGTTATGAGATGGCGCGTTTGTATTGATTACCATAAGCTTAATGATGCTACTCGTAAAGACCATTTTCCGTTGCCTTTCATGGACCAAATGCTTGAACGTTTAGCAGGGAACGAATACTATTGCTTTTTAGATAAA